>CAJQZJ010014103.1:8693742-8712335 GCA_907164525.1 Lophiomys imhausi | reverse complement strand
GTGTGTGTGTGTGTGTGTGTGTGTGTGTGTGTGTGTGTGTGTGTGTGAAAGTAGAAGGAAAGACAAAACCTCCTCTGACAGAATTCTTTTCTTTCAAAATTTTAGACAAATTTCATAGTTCATGGTAAGAACAGAAGTTATCTCTGTCTTTGGGTCATATTTTTGTTACATTCCAGAGCACTCCTATACTGTATATACATTTAACAGTTCAGTTATTTTTAAAAGGGCAGGCTGAAAAAGAACATCCACATTAAGTGTCAATATAACAATACATCAGTGGGTTCAAAAACCAAACTCTTTGTTAATATAACTCTCCTCTATATCCAGGAACTGAAGATGTCATCTAAGGACTTAGATCACATCAAATGAATCATCATTATGTTCCCAGACTCAGAAGCCCAGGCCAGCTGCAGGGGCAGATGTCCCAGTGGTCCCATGTGTCCTATCCTGTTGACGTGAGAGAACTAGAAACACAGCGAGAGAAGGAGAGTGGGGGGAGTATAGTCAGTCAGTGATGCAATCCCAGTTGTTGATGATTCCAGATAGAAACATGATTATGGTCTGCCTGCCAAAATAATAACACATATTCCAGCCAGCAGGAACGTGGAAGATCTGATGGCTTACTTCAACACAAAGTATTATCTTAGGAGTATCCAGAAGACAAATGAAGTTCAGCGCAGCTGTTTTCTTCTCCATGGTGTGAAGGGAAGCAAACTTGTTATGACTTTATTCCCAGTATCATGGACTAGAAGCATTGCTATTACTAATAGCAGGTCAGGAATGCAGAATCTCAGGCCCTCGCCCAAAGCCGGTGCATTTTGAAACAAGATTCCAATGTGCTCTGCATGCATTTTCAGACTGAAAATCACGATGGAAAGCGAATAATGCCAGCCCCTAGTGCGGGCTCAACAGACTTGGTTAGAGAACTTGCGGCCAGCACTGGGTGGTGCCAAGTAGATCAGATTGAGATGGGAATGGCTTCTAGATCTGGCTCTTCCATTTCTGTTTGTTTTTCCCTTGGGACACCTTGTCTTTGGGCTTTATTTTCCTTGTCTTTAAAATGAGGAGGCTGATATTTGATTTTGCCTCGTGGTTGTGGTGAGGGTCAAATGAGATACTGCCCCAGGAAAATGATCTATGAAGGTAACACACTTTCCAAATATGGGGTGATAAAAATTGTAGTTACTCACATCTGCTTAAAATGGAATCGGGCTTTTTTTGACTTGTGAAATGAGTCAGTGAGCCATTCTAAGACAATCGTGAAGAAGAGATACGTGACAGGCAAGAGATACATGGGTGTGTGCAGAGACCAGCAAAGAATTTTGATTGTAAAAATACCATCATTGAATTTTGATTGTAAAAAATCTTCTTGTGAAGGCACTTTGGAGGGAGCTAGCAGTGACTCTTAAGCTGAATTACTCATTTACATACTAACAACCCAACAGATCAACTGCATCAGAATCCCTGGGACTCATGCATACTGTCTGCAAAGAGATTTCCATACTCCAAGTTGCATCCGTGATTGAGGAGCATGGGTAAAGCAAGTGTACATTTCTGTGTGCAATGGAAAGGTTCTTGCCACTGTGGTCCTCGGAATAAAGCCAGGACAAGGAACTTCTTTTTCTTTCTTCTCCCGTGTTTCAAGAATTTCCCATAGAGCGGTTCAGTTTAGACTGGAACCTGGCAAGCTTTAGAGGAGCCAGTGATCTCATTTTGTAGCGTTGTGAACTCAAAAGCATAAAGAAATTTTGGAGTCTGTCATGGTACTGCTATAGCTGGTTGAACTTTGCAGACCCGAGGTAGTAAAAGAGGGCTGTGGGGATTTGTGCTGTAAACACGGGGACTCAAGGGAGATTTTTAGGAAGCTCCACAGATATTGAACACGATAGAGCTGAAGACCGGGATTCAGGAAATCTTGAGAACACGAAGGTTCTTCAGGCAACAATCTGAATAGGCAGGTTATATTCTCTGGAGTCAGGTAAACCGAAAGCTCTGGGTCATTGAGGACGTGGGTGGGCCATGGGCCCGAACAGGGCACCCAGCTTAGCAGAGGACACAACTGTCCTCTGTTATTCCATTCCTGAGTAATGTGGCCAGAGGTCTTCATCTTTGAAGGGGAAGCTAGTTCCTTAAGATGAGAATGGTCTGGCAAGAAGGGTCACCAGAATATAACTCATATGGGTGACATGCTATCTAAAACACTCCTCTGGGGTGGAGAAATGGCTCAGTGGTTGACAGCATGTACTGTTCTTGTAGAAGACCCAGGTTCAGTTCCCAGAAACCTAAATCTGATGACTCACTGTTACCCATGACTCCAGCTACAAGGTATCTAAGACCCGCTTCTCACCTCCAATGGCATCCACACTCATACATCTCCCCATACACAGACAGACACACATATACGTAATTTTAAAACAATAATAAAAAAATCTAAAACACTCGACATCATGAAGTGTGAGATCTGGAGACACGAACTGTGGGATGTACCATCCCCGTTTCACATGTACACGGAATCTTAGCTCAGCCCTTTTCTTTTTTCTCAATCAATCATCTTGACTCAGCCCTCTAAATATCCAGCTGACCCTTTCTTGGTCACCTGGAGCAGTCCTCCAGTTGGCAAAGGTTTCCATCTCCTCTCATCACTTGGTCTTGCTTGACAAAAGTGTTACCCCATCTTGCCCTTTTCAGAACTGGTGCTGGCTTATGGCCCAGGATGGCGCCTGTCCAGAGAGATATGGCCCGTGCTCTCCTGATCAGCAGTCATTAACTAGGCCTCTCCAACGTGTCTTTTCTGATGGGAATCCCTCTCACCTGTTAAGAGAAACCAATGGGGTTTGAAAAACTTCCTTTAGTGGAAGGAATAATAAACTTTTTTTTTTTTTGAAAAGTTAAAGAAAGCTGCAGTTTGAGCTTCCCTGTAATTTGTGTTTGGAAAGGGGAAATGAGAGAGAAGCAGCCATGGGGCATCTTCCCTTCAGCCTCTTTCTTTTACTTTATCATCCTGTTCCAACTCTTTTGCTTCCAGTTTTTCTGCCACTTAAACAAGGTACCATTTCTACAAACTGGAGGCTAGGACCCTGGCCATTCTGTCCCTGATGTGGTATAGGACAAAGAGCTACAATCTCAGATAGGGTTGGGGTGGACGACACACGTCCCCTTTGGAAGATTTCCAGGATCTTAATTAGGTAGAACGACGGCTTTCACCCTAGAAGGTGGTAACTAGATTTGATCTCCAAACAGTGGCAATTAACTGACTTCTCTTTAGCTTTTTAAAAAACAGGATATTGCTACTCAGGTGTGCTGCTCTTGTGGTATCGCTGGGTGTTCTCCCTAACTTGGTGCTGGCATGAGCCATAGACTGACACCTCAAGCAGTAGCCAAGTCTTCTTCCTGCCTCTCATCAACTTTCCTATGCTATGTGGTCCGTATGATGGCCTGAAAATTCATATAGCCTGGGCAATGCACTTCAGATACAGACACTGTTGATCATTAAACAGATCCCAGAGAAAATTGCCCTCAGATCCACAAAGGGTACCCTCTTTCTTAAGTAGCTTCTCTCGATTTTTGAAACCCCATCTCTCTTTCACTTCCCACTGCAAAGTGCTGACTTGGCTTCAAAATTTCTCTTGGTGATCTTTTTACCCGATGCAACTTCTGCAAGACACATTTTTCTTTTTTACCTTCCTGTTATTTTTATTTTTGAGCATGTATGGGGTATTTGATGTCAGGGACAATGAGCCGCAAACATAGGTCTTCATCTTCATAGTGGGACTCTTGAAGACTGCCAGCAGAGGATTCTGTGGTTTGTAAAATTCCAGTTGGTTTAAGAGTCTCTTCCCCTATTCCGTTTATTGTGGCCTTTTCCTGGCCTCGATCTTCTACACTTGTGAGTGTAAGAGTTGAGGGAATGAAAATTAGCTCACTATTGCTGAGCCCTCTGGCCCCCTGCTTTCTAGAAAAACCACAGAGCTGTAGTGCCATTCTCATGAACCTCTCCCTCTGCAAAAATCCTCCCCTTGACATAAAAGTCTCTGAGCCTGTGTGTTACCTTTTAACTTTTCTCTATTTCACTTGTAAATGTCAAGATTTATGGTATGAGTTTCATGGTAAAGGAGGTTATCAGCTTTGGTTCTTATGTATCTATCTTCTTCCCCAGTCCGAAGAACAGGCTCAGCAAGGAGGCCTTGTTACTTCTCCTACTGTTCTACCATCTTCTCCAGCACCTGGACCAGGAGCAGTTGTCAAGGACAGATGCATTAGAGGTTGTGTGGGGTGTGCAACTCTGCCTTTTGTTGGCCTAGATCCATATTGATGAAGGATCACGGTGATTAATTTTATGTGTTAACTTGACTGGTCCACAGGATGCCCAGATATTTGATAATGATTCCATTTTCTTTCTTCATTCTCAGGCCTTTCAATCTTTTTTTTTTTGAGACAGGGTTTCTCTGTGTAATAGCCCTGGCTGCCCTGGACTTGCTTTGTAGACCAGGTTGGCCTCGAACTCACAAAGATTTGCCTGCCTCTGCCTCCCGAGTGCTGGGATTAAAGGCGTGTGCCAAGGCCTTTCAATCTGAAGTAGAACTATACCAGGACTCCCTGGGGCTCCACTTGTTAGTTGCAGACCTTTATAGACTTTTCCAGCCTCTGTAATTCCATGAGCCATTTTTCCCTCTTCAGATGTTCCAACTCTCTTTCTGTACTGTTTTTCTGGAGAACTCTAACATGCTAGATTCTTTCAGGTCAGAGAGATGGCTTAGCTCGTTAACTGCTTTCCTTGCAAGCCCGAGGACTACCAGAGTTAAGATCCCCAGAGCCCTTGTAAAAGCCAAGTGAGTGTGGCAGCTGCCTTAAATTTCAGCATAAGGGATGCAGAGTTAGGGCTTTCCTGGAGCTAGCTGTCTACTCACACTCTCTGAAACAGCAAGCTCCAACTTTATCAAGGGATTCTGCCTCAATATATAAGGTGGAGAATGATCAAAGAAGAACTTTGACATTGTCCATGGGCTACTTCCACCAGCACATGCATGTGTATGCACATCCACACGTGTTTGTATCTGCACACATGAGACCATGCATATGCACTACATACACATGGATACACTCCCAAATGCTACTGTCTTAGAAAATGACTAGTCTCCAGTATATTATAACTAGAGTTCTTGTTCTTGTACTGCACATTGGATTCCCATTGTACATTAGATTAGTCTACTTTAGAATTTTGTCTTACACATCTGCAACTTTGTAAGTTGAAACATATAGTTTTAAAAACCAAAATACTTAATACTCATTCAGTTCATGTGTGTGTGTGTGTAAAACAGTCTGTATAGCTCAGGCTGGCCTTGAACTCATGATTCTCCTGTTTCAGCCTCCTGAGTGAGAATTACAGACACATGCTGTCAGGTCCGGCCACAAGTCATTCTTATAAACTGAAATCTAAGGGGGCAGTGTGAAGACTTCCATTCTTCTAAGAGGGAGCACAGCATCTCTGGAGACCTAAGAAAACATCATCATCTAATGACATATTTTGTATTTTTCTCTTATCAGTCCTGGATCCCTTTACTTTCTGGATCAATTACAATGCTTTGAGCAGTAGAGCTTGCAGGGCTTGTGGGGCTCCATTTTTCTGACTGCACTTTGGAGAGTTGCCAGCCTAATTCCAACCCACTTAATGAAAAAAGTTTTCTGGGTGTGGTTGTGTGTACCTATAATCCCAACAACTGGAATGGCTGAGACAACAGCAGGATTGCTTGAGTCCAGGGGGCTGAAGCCAGCTTGGACAACAAAATAAGACCTCAACTCAAAATACATTTGTGCGCCTATGTATATACACATACATGTGTGTGTGTATGTGTGAAACTGTGTGTTAACATGTGTATGCATGGACTTGTGTTTATGCATGTATGTGGCTGCTGGACAGGCTTAAGGCTGTTAAGCTTCTGGCTTCATTTCCCCATGAACCACCTCTTTGTCATCTTCCTATGTTGGCTCAAATCCTAGGCAACTGTCACAGTGTCTATGGGATGGGGGAGGAAAGAACATTTTTCCTGAGGGCCCTCAACAGATCTTCCCTCATCTAATTAGTTAGAACTAGACCCACTGCCCTCTCCCAAACAACTACTGACAAAGAGAATATAGCTGTCATGATTTGCTAGACAAAGGATTGGCAAACTACCACCAAATTCAGCACCATGGATCTAGTTTTGTGTGACCAAAAGTCAAAATGTTTTTATATTCTTACAACACCATCGAAAGTAAACAATAAGAACCCACAGAGAATGCAAGGGTTTATGGGCTTATGTGGCTGTAAATCTTGGAACGTTTACTACTCCAGAGCCCAAGAGCCCAAGTACAATGAGTGCCAATCTGTAAAACACACGCTCTTTAGACCCAATTCCTAAAACTCCAAAGTTTCCAGAAGGGGAAATATTTTCTTTTGGAAAAATTTTATTTTTATCTGCCAACAGATTTTTCAAGTTATGGCCAGGTCTGAATAGAGCATTTTCAGAACATAGACACACATAGTCAGGCATAGACAAAGATGTATGTAAATACCATGACATGTGAAAAGACAGAGACACCCACCCTAGCTGCTCCCGGAGACAGCATCAGCGTCAGTGAGATTAAATTTGATCGTGGTCGGTCTCAGAGTGGCTTGCGGAGGGAGAGAATCAGGGTCCTACACTCAGTTTGGGTTAAATAGAGGTTGCATAAGGTCTGAGGTTGCCTTGAACTTACAATGCTTCTAATCTAACATGCACTCTCCTTTTAGAGTGCCTGGGTGTTCCAGTGAGTGCAGTGGTCAGCTAATTATACCCAGAGGCAATGCAAGCTCACCAACCCTCTTTGACTGGGCTGGTGTTTGAGCACTGCTTATGAGTCTTCAAGGGTTTGTGTTGGAAACTAGAATTCACAAACAAAAAGAACTGAATATAAGTAACGTCCACTTAAAAAAAAATAAAGCCTGTTATTGACTTTGGCATTTCATCCCATATTTTGCAGAGCTATAAATTCTCAAAGCCAAGTCAGGACAACGCCATCACCCCCTAATACACCCCCCCCCCCCTCCAGCATTGCTGGCAGGGCAGTGAACCAGGCTGGCTCTGCCCTCAAAATCCAGAGTCGAAATTTGAAATTTACCCCACATCTGTCCGAAACACTAAGCGAAGGTGTGGATCTTCCTTGCCCATTCACTGAACTTTCAAGGGAGAAGTAAATATCAGGACTAGTTAAGAAGCAAAATGGTGGGGGCTGGAGAGATGGCTCAGTGATTAAGAACACTGGCTTCTCTTCCAGAGGTCCTGAGTTTAATTCCCAGCAACTGCATGGTGGATCACAGCCATCTATACTGGGATTTGATACCCTCTTCTGGCATGTAGGGCTACATGCAGAGAGAACACTCATACACAAATCAATCAATCAATCTTAAAAAAAAAAAAGAAGCAAAGTGATTTCTAGTTATTTACGCATAGCCCAGCAGGTAGTTCATTTGCTGCGCCAACATATACCAAACTGTTTCAGGCTGAAGATGCCTCAAGAACAAAGCAGCTAATGATCTATCCTCAAAAAGGATCACGTCCTAGTCAGCTGGAAGTAAAAATTTGGAATTTCAATGTCTGCGTGACAACGAAAGCTATGCAACCAGTGAAGAGCACCAAGGATATAAAATTAGATGGGAAAATGTCTAAGTCTGTTGGGGAGCTGCATGGGGCAAGGGAGATGATGTAAAAATTGTGGGAGAACATCCAGCAGGGATGCGGGAAACTCAGGAGAGAGAGGGGCTCTGTGAACAAAGCGAGGATCTTCAAAGAAGAGAAAATATACAAGTGCACCAGACTGGAGGGAGCGGGGGGGGGGGGGGGGGGGGGGGGGGGCGGGGGTTGGTTTGACAACCTCTGATTTCCTCACATGGATGCCATTGTTGATCCTATAAAAAAAGGAATTTTGGTGGAAGGATGAGGAGAAAGAACCCAACTGAAGTGTGCTCATGGAAGAGTGAGAAGAGAAACCTCACTAGCAAAGTTAAGTCTGATCTAAACAATGTTCTGAATAGGATACTGCCTGGGATTTTTGCTTTGGTTTTAGTTTTAGTATCTGCAATACTGAAACTGTGACTACAATAGGAAGTTACAGTCTGTTACAGAAAAGATAGTCTTCAACAGTGACTCTAAGTATTCTTCCTTTAACCTGAAAATTTAAAGAAAAATTGTGTCACTTAAACTACAAATTTTATGCTGTGGCAAAGACAAAAAATATCACTAGGCCAATGAGAAGAAAACTTATTTCTCCCTTATTTATCCACGTGAAATCATTCAGAGGGACCATGGGTGCTAGGCCCCTGGCTTCCTTCTCGGTCTTCCTCAGCTCTTGGCTTCCATCTTGTGGTCTAAGATGGAGACTTTGGCTTCCACTGCACTTTTCACAAGGACAAACAGGAACTGAATGAGGGAGGCATCTAGACTCCCCCCCCCCTTTAAAAAATTTTATTGGTTCTTTGTGAATTTTGCATCATGCACCCCAATCCCACCCATCTCCCTACCCTTTCATATCCTCCCTCCTCCCTTGCAACCTGCCCCTACCAAAATAAAACAAACAAACAAACAAAATTTAAAAAACAACAACAAGAAAAACCATTTCACCATGGAAGCTGTGATGTGTCACGGTGGTCTCATGGTATACCTTTTTGCCCAAACACCTTTACTTGCAAATGTTCATTACAATGAGTCATTGGCCTGGTCGAAGGCCTCTGGCTTCTGCTAACCTATACCTTTATCTTTTTAAGGTTATGAATAGTCAGCTGCATATCTGTACCATCTCTTCCTTTTTGTTGGCCAGAATCTAATCATATAGCTTCACCTATCTGTAAGGGTGACTAAGAAATGTAGTTTTGGGCTGCACAATTAAGTGCGTAGCTAAATTGTTTTTGTTTCTAAAAGGGAAACAAAAAGAATATCAATTTCTGCCACCAGGATTCTTCAGAAATAACTGAACTGTGACTATGGAGAAAAAAAATTTCTTTATAGTTACCTTGAACAAAATTACACTTAAAGAGCAATAATACAACTATGGGGTTTTGTTGTTAAACTTCAGTTTTTTGTTTTTTTGTGGTTTTTTTTTTTTTAATCAGGAATTCAGCATCAGTGCGGGCTGGCTATTTTCTGAGATGTGGAGGTAAGGTGAGGACAGAACCCGTAACATGACAGCAGAGACTCAGGATGATGGATACACCTTAAGGTGTTGGAAAAACAAGATCAAAACAAACCCATCTGTAGAAAGAAATAGTTAATGTATGAGCAGAAATCAATGTAATATAAATGGGGGAAAAAGTCAATAAAAAAATCAATGAAACAATTTATTTTTTGAAAAGGTAAGATTAAAAAATGATAACCCAAATTAACCAAAAGAAACAGAGAACACAGAAATTAATAATATTCTAGATGAAGAGGGAGACATTACAATAGATTCCAATAAAATTTAGAAGACTCTAAGGACAAACCTTAAAAATTTGTATTAAAAGAAATGGATGAGCTTTTTGGTGCACATGTGTGGGGCTCGTGGACTGTGCTTCCAGGAGAATTGGCATGAAGCTATCGAGGAGCATGTTCAAACTCCAGCAATCTCAGAACTCAAGTTGTAAAATCTCATCCTGAGAACAGAAGGTGTGGGACTGAAAGACCCGGGAGAGGGAAGTACCTCACCCGACACTCAGGATATCACGGCCGCCCCAAAACTTGCAAGAGACCATCTTGATGCAATCACAAGAGGTTTATTTCGGGGGGAAAAGGGGGAAAGGGGGGGGGGCTCAGTGCACTGAGGGACGCCACTCATATCCCACACAGGGCTAGGAGTCGCGACCCCCACGCAGGGCTAGAGTAGAATATTTAATAGGGGAGCACCACAGATTAAGGGGCGGGGGGGGGGAAATTACAGGTGGGAAGTACCAGCCCAGCCCATTGTTTACCATAACCCAAGGGGGAGGGGAAATACAGCTGGAATGTACCAGCCCATTAGTTAGTCAGCGGGAAACATCCTACATCTGTTTGTCTCAGGAATGAATCTAATCTTGTTTTGTTATCTACTTTGTGGTCAGCCAGTTCCTGAAGCCCTGGGGGCCCGTGGCCCAATTGACCTTTATTCTTGGTTCCACCCTTTTTATGGTCAGCTAAGTTCTGGGAATCACCTGGCGGCTGGCCTGGCTCTACTGCCGACTTAGGGGGTCTTTTAATAATTTTCATTCCCTTCAGGACAAAGTTCTCTCCCTGTTTCTGTGTGTCGAGAGCACGGTTAAGGTATCCAAATCTCGACACCTCCTTCTCTTTTATGAAGGGAGTCGTGTGGTCAGGTGACGGCACTCATCCACCCACTAAGACCAAATGGAAAACACAGACGAGCTGGCTTTATACTAAATATCTATATTTATTATTCTATTAATATTTCTACAGATGGTACTACATCAGGAACATAATCCAGCACACACAAGCACTTAATACACAGTATTCCTAATATCACTAAAGCTATCACATACATCCACCACATTTCTACTTCATACCCACGGCACACAACTTATACGACCTGTCCGACATCCTTGCTCTTCTTGTCGTCAGTGCAAAGCCTGAGGTCAGTACAAAGCCTGAAGGTAGGGCACGAATCTCAGTACAAGGCCTGAGGGCAGGGCAAGGATCTCAGTACAAGGCCTGAGGGTAGGGCAAGGATCTCAGTACAAGGCCTGAGGGCAGAGGCAGGACGTCAGTGCTAAGACTGATCGCCGCTGACTGCTTGTCTGCTCTGGCTTCTTATACTTTCCTTTTATTCTAATTAGCATACTTTATCATATCATCACCCGCATATGTGCGGCACTTACTTCTTTATCTATCTCCTACAGCTGGGCCGCAGCTGGGCTGTGGCTGAGCTGCTTACAGGCTCTTTACACTGTGCCAGCCTCAGAAGCATGTGACACAACCCCAAGGTGGCTACAGGTGGTCATGTAAGTTGTCACCTGTTATCTTTCCCCATGCAAATAGGGCATCGCCAGCCTCCGTGCCCCAGCCAATAAAATACATTCATCCCCAAAATACCTTCCCACTTCCCATGGTTCATTCATTCTTCCCGGAATAAAGAGATACCTAAGCTGACTCATTAAACACCATTTGAGTTGTTTTAATATTGTCTAAAAGAACTGTAACACTAAAATGGTCTAAGAAAGCTCTCTCCAACCTCAGCACCTTCCCACTAGACTGGAATCTTGGAGAACCAACACCAGTTCCATACTCTGACCAGTCCTCTCAGGCCCAGTATTGAAAGACCCCTGAAATGGGGACACCGCCCCTGGGGCCCAGCGTCCAAGGACAGAGACTGAGACCGAGACCACCGGATGCAAGTGCAAGAGGCAACTTTATTGTTTACACAGGCGCCTGCGGACGCTACAGCCTTCGGGTGACTGAGCGTGCCGGGCTAGGACGGGGGTTGATTATATAGGGTTGGGGTGGCAAGAAGCGGGCTTACAGAAGCAGATGCATGGTTACAGGGTTCTCATTGGTTGATTTAAATGAGGCCATGGGTTCAGGTTAGGGACAAGCTTGGCATTCCATAAGGCTATTGTCAGCACATTTTTTGGTTTCCCCAGTTCCTGGGGCCGGTGAGTCAGTTGGCAGATGTTTAACCTCAGATATCCTGTTTGGAAAGCCCCCGAGCAACAGATATCTTATCTTTGCTGGCCTCGCCCAGCATGGAAAGTCCTTATCTTAAACAGCAGCATGACTGGGATGGCAGCTAACAAATAGGCATGCTTAGCCGGGGGTCTTTCAGTATAATGGTGGTGCCTCCCAGAACACACCGAGAGGAGAAATGGACTATGGAACCACAGCTTCGTCTCTCTCGGCTTGATATCCAGTAGCATCTGGATATCCAAAAGGATGGAGCCGAATGTGGAACCACATTCATCTGAGATTCTGCTTCACTCCTCCTGCCCTGGAGTGTAGCTGCATCTGACACCCTGGAGGAAGGACCAAAAGCAGAGCAGAACAACACACATGATCTACCTAAGGCAAACCAAGATGAGATAAATGATTTAAATATATTTATAACAAGAAATAAGATTGAAGCAACAATGAAATTTCTGTCAATGAACAAAAGCCTTGATGGATCATGATGGAGATTTACTGTTGAATTCTATCAGGCCTCCAAGGAACTGAAGCTGTCTAGGAATGCTGTCCTGGAACTTGCTCTGTAGACCAGGCAGGCCTCAAATACAGAGATCTGCCTGCCTCTGCCTCCTGAGTGCTGGGATTAAAGGTGTGCGCCATCACTGCCCGGCTAGCTAGCGCTTCTTGAATTATTATTTCACAACAGGGAGAAGGAATGAACACTTCCAAACTCTATGAATAAAACAAATAGCATAGTAAAATAAAATCAAATGTAGATCTTCACAGAGTTCTCAAGAGAAGAAATCCAAATTGCTAATTAACTTTTAAAAAACTTATCCATAAGGAAAATGCAAAATGAAACTACTTTGAGATTCCTGCTCACCCCTGTCAGAATGAGTTTCATCAAGCAATCAAATGACAACAAATGCAGAGAGAATGTGGGGAAAGAGGAGCCTTTCTTTATTCACTGTTGGGCAGAGTGTGAACTGGTGCAGTCACTGTGGAGGTTTTTCAGAACTATGATATGACCCAGCTACTCCACTTCTGGGCAAAGGAAGTCTTTATCCAACTTCAGAGATACCTGCTCATCCATGTTCGTTTCCATAACTAGGAAATGAATCAGCCTAGATATCCATGAACTGATGAATAGATAACAAAAACGTGATACATATATATGGCAGGATTTGTGATAGCATTTAATAGCATAGGGAACTTGAAATAGCAAAAGCCTGGACTTTAAGATAAAAGACTTACTTCAAAAGTGACATGTCCTTGTGAACTCGCCAAGGACGGATGACTTCTTTGATCATAGGATTGAGGGCAGGGACATGCTCTGAGGCGCCCACCCCCAGATCTGTGCCTGTCATTTTCACGCCCCTCTCCCAAAAGCTTTTGAAGAGATAGAGCCCAGGGGCATGACTTGAAAAGAGCTTGAAAGCTTCTACTGAAGTATTTAAGTCAAGATTCACATAGACAGAGAGCGGGGCTCCTCTTTCTGTTTCACCTCCTCCTTGTCTGGCAGAGAAATTCGTATCAATCTTATCACAAAGCTTCACCCTATGATATTGACCTATTTGGGGTCTGGAGAGGAGACGGATTCTCCCTGAGATCCTGGAGTGCCTAGGAGCGGAATTGTCTTTCCTCAGAGCCCAGGGACTTCATTCAGATCTGATAGGTGGAACACTGAAATAGGACCTATGCAGGCCATAGGCATCTGAATAGGTGAGCCTCCTAGGAGACTTTTCATATGCTAAATAATTGGTCTTAAGACCACAAAGGCGATTCCTGCTTGATAAGCTATCTTAGGATCTGACAAAGGAAATTCAGAGACTTTAAGATTGAAAAATTGTTATGAAGACCAGCCATCCATAAGGACCCTCGCCCAGAGGAAAATATCCTTTTGAGAAACTTTAGGTTAATGTTAAATGTTTGTATTAAGTTTTAGGTGCTAGGTTTTAGAGTTAAGGTTTGGGTTAAGGATTTAGGAACTTCATAGGCAACTGTTAGGTAATTGTTAAATATTAATAAATATATGTGTGATAAATAAAAATTTATTGTTACACATATACACAGTGGGATTTTGAAATCTGCAGGTAAATGGTTAGAACAGAAAAACGTTACACATAGTGAGGTAACCTAGGCCCTGTAAGACAAACAACACGTTTTCTCTCATTAGGTCCTAGCTGCAAAATTTTCTATTTGTTTGTTTAACTTGGAATATCTATAGAGGTCAGGAAGCTAGAAGGTGGCCCTTCGGGGAATGCATTAAAACACAGGCAAGAGTAGATTAGAGATTCTAAGAAAGTACATGGGGAAATACCGGTGATGTAAAGGCTTAAATAGGGTTGGGGGTGGCAGATGGTGAGATGGGGTCATGGAGAGTGGAGGGTTAACCAAAGTGAAGGGCACATTTTGAAAATGTCACACAGAAATTTATTTATTTTGTAAGCCACTTAAAAATATGTTTTTTAGGTTCCGACCGGAGGTTATCAGGCCCAACATACAGATTAGATAGCCTCCCCCAACCCATACTCCTGCCTATCCAGTTCACTGGGCCATGCCCTGCTGTCCTTAGTTGAGTGCTGTCCCACCAAACTCCATCTTCCTGACTGGCTCCACCTGGGGTCCCCAGGCCTGCAACTTCAGGAATATCCAGGTTGGATCCATTTATTCCCCTCCTCCCACAAATCCCCTCACTGCCCAGTGCTCTGGGACACACCCAGCTGACCTGACCTGAGTGCTGTGCACTGAGTGCCACTGTCCCAACCCTGTCCCACTGGAGGTTTCCAGGCCTATTACACCAGGAGCAATCGATGCCAGCATCCAGACCAGCTCCACCTGGGGTCACCAGGCCTGCTACACCAGGAACATCCAGTTTAATTGTGGGAGCATTGCTCCACTGTCCTCCACAAGATCAGTTGCACCAGGAACATCCAGAGTCTCTTGGGGTACATTCAAGTACCCTGAGCTTTGTGCTGTCCCCCTCAGTTCCATTGTCCAGACACTGCTCCACTGGCCTCCACCAGTTCTACTGTACCAGGAATACCCAGGTTTGCAACACAGGAACATCCAGGCCCACTGCACAAAGAACATCCTAGAATAGCGAGAGACAACTAAATGGATAATGGCCAGTGTAAAAACACAACTAGCAAGAGCCAGGACAATATGGTACCCTCAGAACACATCTATCCTACCCTCATAAATGGACAGATCATCAAGATAGATATTAAACAGAGAAATAATGAATATAACAGATGCCATGAATCAAATGGACCTAACAGATATCTACAGAACATTTCATTCAAATACAAAAGAATATACCTTCTTCTCAACACCTCATGGAATCTTCTCCAAATTTGACCATATACTTGGTCACAAAGCAAGCCTCAACAGATACAAGAAAATTGAAATAGCACCTTGTGTCCATGAATTAAAGCTGGACTTCAACAACAGAAATAACAGAAAGCCTACAAACTCATGGAAACTGAACATCTCTCTACTCAATGACCACTGGATCAGGGAAGAAATAAAGGAAGAAATTAAAAACTTTCTAGAAGTCAATGAAAATGAAGGCACAACAGAATCAAACTTATGGGACACAATGAAAGCAGTGCTAAGAGGAAGTTCAGAGCACTAAGTGCCTACATAAAGAAATTGGAGAGATCTCATGCTAGCAATTTAAAAGCACACCTGAAAGCTCTAGACCAAAAAGAAGCAAACATACCCAAGAGGAATAGATGACAGGAAATAATCAAACCCAGGGATGACATCAAAATATTAGAAACAAAGAGAACAATAGAAAGAATCAATGAAACCAAGACGTAGTTCTTTGAGAAAATCAATAAGATAGATAAACTCTTAGCAAAACTAGCTAAAAAGGCAGAGAGACAGTATCCAAATTAACAAAATCAGAAACGAAAAGGGGGGCATAACAACAGACACTGAGGAAATCCAAAGAATCATAAGATTTTACTTTAAAAGCCTGTCCTCCACAAAATTGGAAAATCTAAATGAAATGGACAATTTTCTTGATAGATTCCACTTACCAAAGTTAAATCAGGATCAGATAAACAAATTAAACAGTCCTATAACCCCTAAGGAAATGGAAACAGTCATTAAAAATCTCCCAACCAAAAAAAAAACCCAGGGCCAGATGGTTTCAGCTCAGAATTCTACCGATCTTCAAAGAACAGCTGACACCAATTCTCTTCAAACTATTCCACAAAATAGAATCAGAAAGAACACTGCCAAACTCATTCTATGAGGCCACAGTCACACTGATTCCTAAACTATACAAAGACCCAACGGAGAAAGGAATTTTCAGACCAATTTCCCTTATGAACATTGATGCAAAAATACTCAGTAAAATACTTGCAAACTGGATCCAAGATCACATCAAAAATATCATACACCATGGTCAAGTAAGTTTCATCCCAGAGATTCAGGGATGGTTCAACATACGAAAATCCATCAATGTAATCTACCACATAAACAAGCTGAAAGAAAAAAACCCACATGATCATCTCATTGGACACTGAAAAAACATTTGACAAAATCCAGCACCCCTTCATGTTAAAAGTCTTGGAGAGATCAGGCTTACAAGGACCATACTTAAACATAATAAAGGCAATATACAGCAAGCAGATAGCCAACATCAAACTAAATGGAGAGAAACTTAAAGAAATTCCATTAAAATCAGGGACAAAATAAGGCTGTCCATTCTCCTCATATCTCTTCAAAATAGTATGTAAAGTTCTAGCTAGAGCAATAAGACAACTAAAGGAGATTAAGGGGATACAAATTGGAAAGGAAGAAGTCAAAGTATCCCTATTTGCAGATGAATGATAGTATACATAAGTGACCCCCAAAATTCTACCAGAGAACTCCTCCAGTTGATAAATACCTTCAACCAAAGTGGCTGGATACAAAATTAACTAAAAAAAAAATTAGTAACCCTCCTTTATAGAAATGGTAAACGGACTGAGAAAGAAATTAGGGAAACAAACTCCTTTCACAATAGCCACAAACAATATAAAATATGTTGGTGTAACACTAACCAAGCATGTGGAAGACCCATATGATAAGAACTTCAAGTCTATGAAAAAGAAATTGAATAACTGTAACAGAATATTTTTATTTATAAACACATATTTATTAATGCTGAAGAAACATCTATAAAACACCTAAATCCTATAACCTAAAACCTATAATCTAAAATCTATAGTCTATCTAAAACACTCTAATACCTATCTAAAAACACTTAACTAACACTATTTTAACTTTCTTAAAACGATATTAATATTCTTAGTGATGGTCCATGTAGGATGACTTGGTTTATGGCAGTCCTAGCAGGCAGTCCTTTTCAAAGCTTAGTGTTCGTTTGGGCCTTACTTTGCCAGTTCACAAGGTCAATTTAATTCAACCACCAAACTGTGGCCAGTTTATAAAGTCAGTCTGTTCCAACCTCCAAACTGAGACCAGCCTTTTCCACAGTTGAGACTCACCTCCGCGGTCTCCTTGGCCTGGACAAACCCTACAGCTGAAAGCCTCTCCAAGTGGATTCTGAACTTCTCTCACCTCACCCACTTTTTTGGCACTCTGGGGCCCCAAAACAGACACCTTCAAGAAATTCTCTCAGTAGGTTTTATGCTATGAGTTTACCTTGGGCTATTGCAGTCTAAATTCTGTAAATGGCATACTTTGCTATGCACTTCTCCAGAGTGACTTAGTCCGTGAGGGAAAAAGGAAGAGAGAGACCACGTGGAGTTCTCTAGCTTATGTAGATATACATTATCTCGAGATCCTTGGTGGTCTTGAGAGTCCATGAGATTTCTCGTGATGTCCAGCAGTCCTGTTTTTTTTTTTTTTAATAATTTATTTTTTTTTCTTCAAGTTACATCTCAATCACAATCCCCTCCCTACTCCCCCCTCCAGTCCCACCCTTCCACCCTCCTCCCCCTCAACCCCCCCATCCTCTTCCCTTCTTTTTTTTTTTTAGTTTAAGGTATTTATTTTTCCCCCCAACAGCTCTCCCTTTCAGACCAAATAATGGTTCTTTTTCTTATAACTATAAATACAATACAAAACAACAGAAATAAATAGACCACGATTATAAGAGTTATATGGCTTAGCATACATTCCCAATGTCCAGTCCATATGTATTTGGCACCTGACTTTAACATTCTACTATCTAAGCATCTCCATGAGTTTAAAGTTCTATATCTAACTCAGCTTTCATACTAACTTGCCTCATAATTTTAAAAATATCTTCTTAGATCCAGAATCCTCTTGA
This sequence comes from Lophiomys imhausi, assembly GCA_907164525.1. NCBI lineage: Eukaryota > Metazoa > Chordata > Mammalia > Rodentia > Muridae > Lophiomys > Lophiomys imhausi. The sequence goes on along the minus strand of CAJQZJ010014103.1, from coordinate 8,694,404 downwards.
TTCCTAAACAACTCAAAATTTAACTATGAGACTCTAGCTATCTATTCTTCAACCACCTCAGAGACCTGAGAGGGATAAATATATCTGATTACATAGGAAGTGCAGGGCCTGCAGCTTCCAAAACTAAAAAATGACATACCAGTGGCTGCCTGGACAGTTCCCATTTTCTCTCCATACATTACAGCATCAATCTTCAGCCATTTGGCCCCATTTCTCTGACAGACATTGGTTGTAGAGCAGGAATTATGAAGGACTTACCTACCCTGTCTTGGCAGAGGTAGGCTGTCGACTTATCTGCTTCCAAGTTTTGTCCTTTTTGGACAGAAGTCTGTCTACAGTTGAAGCAAGTGGTTTTTCTTGCCAAGAGAATGGCTTACCACCAATTCAATCATCTCCCACTGGAGATTCTTCGATGCTCATCTTCTACTTGGAGTAATATAGGGGGTGCTGTCAGGAGCTGACATGTCTCGATATCAAGAAATCTTAAGTTAAGAAAACATCTTTGAATGCCATATTCTGCAGATCTCTTGAGGTTTTTGAAGATGCCCTATCTATCTCTTATATTTAGATAAGCAAATATTGCTTGTCTCTTAGCAACTTGATTTCTGAGTAGCTTAGAAAATAACTGTGATAGACTGTCATAGTAACTAACAAAATGACAC
>CAJQZJ010014103.1:8669504-8688742 GCA_907164525.1 Lophiomys imhausi | reverse complement strand
GCCCAAGAGGGGTATGGCTGGGTCTTGAGGTAGATTTATTCCCAATTTTCTAAGATATCTCCAGATTGATTTCCAAAGTGGTTGCACAAGTTTGCAGTCCCACCAGCAATGGGGGAGTGTTCCCCTTTCTCCACATCCTCGCCAGCATGTGCTATCATTTGAGTTTTTTGATCTTAGCCATTCTGACAGGTGTGAGATGGAATCTCAGAGTTGTTTTAAGTTGCATTTCCCTGATAACCAAAGATGTTGAACATTTCCTCAAATGCCTCTCAGCCTTTAGAGATTCCTCTTCTGTGAATTCTCGGTTTAGCTCTGTACCCCATTTATTGATGGGGTTATTTGATTTTTTGGTGTTTAATTTCTTCAGTTCTTTATATATTTTGGATATTAGCCCTCTGTCAGATGTTGGGTTGGTGAAGATCCTTTCCCACTCTGAAGGCTGCTGTTTTGTTCTAAGGACAGTGTCCTTTGCCTTACAGAAGCTTTTCAATTTTATAAGGTCCCATTTATTGATTGTTTGTTTTAGTGCCTGAGCTATTGGTGTTCTATTCAGGAAGTTGCTACCAGTGCCAATGATTTCAAGGCTTTTCCCCACTTTCTCTTCTATTAATGTTAGTGTGTCTGGATTTATGTTGAGGTCCTTGATCCACTTAGACTTAAGTTTTGTACAGGGTGATAAGTATGGATCTATTTGCATTCTTCTACATGTTGACATCCAGTTAGACCAGCACCATTTATTGAAGATGCTTTCCTTTTTCCATTGTATGTTTTTGGCTTCTTTATCAAAAATTAAGTGACCATAGATGTGTGGGTTTATTTCTGGGTCTTCAATTCGATTCCATTGGTCAACTGGTCTGTTTCTATACCAGTACCATGCTGTTTTTATTACTATTGCCCTGTAGTACAGCTTGAAATCCGGGATGGTGATACCTCCAGATATTCTGTTATTGTACATGATTGATTTAGCTATTCTGGGTCTTTTGTTATTCCATATGAAGTTGAGAATTGTTTTTTCCAGATCTGTAAAAAATTGAGTTGGTATTTGGATAGGAATTGCATTGAATCTGTATATTGCTTTTGGTAAGATTGCCACTTTTATTATGTTGATCCTACCTATCCATGAACAAGGGAGATCTTTCCATCTCCTGATATCTTCTTCAATTTCTTTCTTCAGGGTCTTGAAGTTCTTATCATACAGGTCTTTCACTTGCTTGGTTAGAGTTACCCCCAGGTATTTTATATTATTTGTGGCTATTGTGAAGGGTGTTGATTCCCTTATTTCTTTCTCAGCCCGTTTATCTTTTGTGTAAAGAAGGGCTACTGATTTTTTTGAATTGATTTTGTATCCGGCCACCTTGCTGAAGGAGTTTATCAGCTGTAGAAGTTCTCTGGTGGAATTTTTGGGGTCACTGATGTATACTATCATATCATCTGCAAATAGGGATACTTTGACTTCTTCCTTTCCAATTTGTATCCCCTTGATCTCTTTTAGTTGTCTTATTGCTCTAGCTAAAACTTCAAGTACTATGTTGAAGAGATATGGAGAGAGTGGGCAGCCTTGCCTTGTCCCTGATTTTAGAGGAAATGCTTTAAGTTTCTCTCCATTTAGTTTGATGTTGGCTATTGGCTTGCTGTAAATTGCTTTTATTATTTTTAAGTATGGTCCTTGTATGCCTGATCTCTCTAAGGCTTTTATCATGAAAGGGTGCTGTATTTTATCAAAAGCTTTTTCAGCATCCAATGAGATGATCATGTGGTTCTTTTCTTCCAGCTTGTTTATGTGGTGGATTACATTGATGGATTTTCTAATGTTGAACCACCCCTGCATCCCTGGGATGAAGCCTACTTGATCATGGTGTATGATACTTTTGATGTGATCTTGGATCCGGTTTGCAAGTATTTTATTAAGTATCTTTGCATCCATATTCATAAGGGAAATTGGTCTGAAATTTTCTTTCTCCATTGGGTCTTTGTGAGGTTTAGGTATCAGGGTAACTGTGGCCTCATAGAATGTGTTTGGCAGTATTCCTTCTGTTTCTATGTTGTGGAAGAGTTTGAAGAATATTGGTGTTAGCTCTTCTTTGAATGTCTGGTTGAATTCTGTGCTGAAACCATCTGGGCCTGGGCTTTTTTTGGTTCGAAGACGTCTAATGACTTCTTCTATTTCCTTAAGGGTTATAGGACTGTTTAATTTGTTTACCTGTTCTTGATTTAACCTTGGTAGGTGGAATCTATCAAGAAAATTGTCCATTTCATTTAGATTTTCCAATTTTGTGGAGTACAAGTTTTTGAAGTAGGACCTAACGATTCTTTGGATTTCCTCAATGTCTGTTGTTATTTCCCCCTTTTCATTTCTGATTTTGTTGATTTGGGTATTTTCCCTCTGCCTTTTAGTTAGTTTAGCTAAGGGCTTGTCTATTTTGTTGATTTTCTCAAAGAACCAGCTCTTGGTTTTGTCGATTCTTTGTATTGTTCTTTTTGTTTCTAAGTTGTTGATTTCAGCCCTGAGTTTGATAATTTCCTCTTGTCTGCTCCTCTTGGGAGTGTTTGCTTCTTTTTGTTCTAGCTCTTTCAGGTGTTCTTTTAGGTGGCTAGTATAGGAATTCTCCAGTTTCTTTTTGAAGGCACTTAGAGCTATAAACTTTCCTCTTAGCACTGCTTTCAATGTGTCCCATAAGTTTGGGTATGTTGTGCCTTCATTTTCATTGAGTTCTAAGAAGACTTTAATTTCTTTTTTTATTTCTTCCCTGACCCAGAGGTCATTGAGGAGAGAGTTGTTCAGTTTCCATGTTTTTGCAAGCACTCTGTTGTTTTTGTTACTGTTGAAGCCTAGCTTTATTCCATGATGGTCTGATAAGTTACAAGGAGTGATTTCAATTTTCCTGTATCTGTTGAGGCTTGCTTTGTGACCGACTATATGGTCGATTTTGGAGAAGGTTCCGTGAGGTGCCGAGAAGAAAGTGTATTCTTTTGTTTTTTTGGGTGAAATGTTCTGTAGATATCAGTTAGGTCCATTTGATTCATGACATCTGTGAGGTTCATTATTTCTCTGTTTGGTTTCTGCATTGTTGATTTGTCCAGTGGTGAGAGTGGTGTGTTGAAGTCTCCCACTATTAATGTGTGAGGTTCAATGTGGGATTTGAGCTTCAGTAGTGTTTCTTTAATGAATGTGGGTGGTCTTACATTTGGGGCATAGATGTTTAGTATTGAAATTTCATCTTGGTGGATTTTTCCTTTGATGAGTATATAGTGTCCTTCCCCATCTCTTTTGATTAATGTTGGTTGAAAATCCAATTTGTTGCATACTAGAATTGCTACTCCAGCTTTTTTCTTGGGTCCATTTGCTTGGTATATCTTTTTCCAGCCCTTTACTTGGAGATAATGTCTATCTTTTTTGCTGAGGTGCGTTTCTTGTAGGCAGCAGAATGTGGGATTCTGTTTTCGCATCCATTCTGCTAGCCTGTGCCTTTTTATTGGGGAATTGAGTCCATTGATGTTGAGAGATATTAATGACCAGTGATTGTTACTTCCTGCCATCTTGATATTGGTAGAAATAGTGTGTGAGTGAGCTTCTTTCCTTTTGTTTTTGCTGCAAGCATGCTATTTGCTTCCTGTGCTTTCTTGTGTGAAGTTAACCTCTTTGAGTTGAAGTTTTCCTTCTAACATCTTCTGTAGAGCTGGATTTGTGTATAGATATTGTTTGAATTTAACTTTGTCATAGAATATCTTGTTTTCTCCATCTATGTTGATTGACAATTTTGTAGGGAATAGTAGTCTGGCCTGGCATTTGTGGTTTTTTAGGGTCTGCAAGATGTCTGTCCAGGCCCTTCTGGCTTTTAGAGTCTCTGAAGAAAAGTCAGGTGTGATTCTGATAGGTTTGCCATTATATGTTACTTGACCCTTTTCCCTAGCAGCTTTTAAAATTCTTTCTTTGTTCTGTACATTTAGTGTTTTGATTATTATGTGGCGGGAAGATTTTCTTTTCTGGTCTAATCTATTTGGGGTTCTGTAAGCTTCTTGTACAGTTATAGGCATCTCTTTTTTTTAGATTTGGGAAATTCTCTTCAATGATTTTGTTGAAGATATTTTCTGGTCCATGGAGGTGGGACTCTTCTCTTTCTTCTATTCCTATTATTCTGAGATTCCGTCTTTTCATTGTGTCCTTGATTTCCTGAAGGTTTTGTGTCAGGACTTTTTTAGATTTGACATTTTCTTTGACAGATGTATCCATTTCTTCAATTTTATCCTCTGAGCCTGAAATTCTTTCTTCCATCTCTTGTATTCTGTTGGTGATGCTAGTGTCTGTAGTTCCGATTCTTTTCTTAAGGTTTTCCAGTTCTATGGATGTCTCAGATTGGATTTTCTTCATTGCTTCAACTTCCCTTTTCAGGTCTTCCATTCCTTTAAGCGCTTTATTCATTTCTATCACTTCCTTTGCAGTACTTTGTTGTTGCTCTCTGAGGTATTTGATTTCCTCCCTTAGGCCTTCTATTATTAATATAAGCGTAGGATTAAGGTCATTTTCCTTTGCTTCAATTGGGTTCAGCTGTCCAGAGTTGTCTGTAGCATTATTGCTAGGATCTGGAGACATTCTATTGTTTTGGTTTTTTTTTGCCATGTTCTTGTGCTGACCTTTTGTCATCAGATGGATCCAGGTGTTATCTGTTTGTTTCTTTTGTTACCTGACCTTGGTGCTCAGGAAAACTCCCTGCCCTGGGGGTTGGCTGATCCTGAGATCCTGGTGTTTACCTCCAGATGGCGGGCAGATTCCTGTAATAGACTGACTGGCTCTCGAAGAGGAGGGTGGCTGCTGCTCTCCTCAACTGCTTGTGACCCAATTGGACCAATATAGAGGGGATTGGAGTGGGGAGAGGGCTAGCCTCTGAGGACCTGGGGGCTGACAGGTTTCCTCAGAAAGGCAGGTAGAGCTGTGGTTGGGTCTGTGTTCTCCTCTCACTGACCCAGTCATTCTGGCTCTCCAGCTGGGCTGACTATGCAGGCAGGGAGCTCCACTCACAACAGATGCCGGCCTCAGTGCGCCTGTTGCTGACTGCCTCAGATGCTTGGGTGCTAGGGTGAGTGACCCACCCGCCCCAATATTTGTGGAGAACACACTGTCACGGGCTCTGTTTGCAGGCAGTCTTGGCTCCTAATTGCTTTGCTGTGACTGGGTTAGGTCTCTGCCTCTCCGCTACAGTGCACACTGTGCCACCATGTTGGAAACTCCGGAAAAAAATAATCTCACTTACCTTTGCTCTTCTGGTGCGGCTCAAGTGCAGCAGTCCTGTTTTTGTCACGGCAACTAATGTCTTCTGCATGGCTTGCTCAGTTTCTTAGCCACGCCCCTTCAACAGGGCATATCGTCTGGCCACAATTTGGCTTTGTACATTTCAGCAGGTTAATGGAACATCAAACTCCTCCTTATGTGCTGCCAGATGCTAATCTGAACTGCCCCTGAAATAGCATTTCCATGAATAAACAACATAAGCTTTTGACTTTTAGCTCCCTCCTTTCTTCTCCTTTTAGCATCATCTATATCAGAAGCAGGAGCAGGAACAGGCTGAAACAGTCTACCGCCTTTAGCTTGTAACTTGCCCCATGCAGGGGCATCTGTAGACCTGACTATTTTCTCACTACATCTAGCTGGCATTTCATCAGTTCTAGGAGCTATCAACTTTATTACTACCATTATTCACATGAAGCCCCCAGCTATAACACAGTACCAAATCTCCTTATTTGTCTGATCTGTCCTCATTATACAGCCATTCTCCTTCTTTCCCTTCCTGTCTTAGCTGCGGGGATTACCATACTCTTAACCGACTGAAACTTAAAACTTCTTGATCCTGCTGGAGGAGGGGAATCCTATTCTCTATCAACATCTATTCTGACTTTTCGGACATCCAGAGGGGTACATACTCTTATTCTCCCAGGATTTGGAATCATCTCCCACATAGTTACCTACTAGTCAGGAAAAAAAAAAAAAAAAAAAGAACCACCGGTTATATAGAAGAACCACCAGTTTATAGGAATACTATGAACTATACTATCCATTGGCTTCTTAGGACTTATCGTATGAGCCCGTCACATATTTACAGTAGGCCTAGATGTTGACACATGAGCCCACTTTACATCAGCCACTCTAATCATTGCTATTCCAACCAGAGTTAAAGTCTTCAGCTGACTAGCCACTCTTCACGGAGGTAACATCAAATGATCCACCGCTATACTATGAGCCCTAGGATTCATTTTTTTATTCACAGCTGGAGGCCTAACTGGTATTGTCCTATCTAATTCATCACTTGATATCGTTCTTCATGACACTATGTAGTTGCTCACTTCCACTATGTCCTAGTAATAGGGGCTGTGTTCGCAATCATAGCTGGATTTGTCCACTGATTCCCCTTATTTTCAGGCTGTACACTAAATAAAACATGAGCAAAAGTTGTTGTGGAAAAGAAGCAGAAGGCAGTTAGAAGGATTTGGAGTTGCATGCAGTCTTGATGTCATGCCTCAGAAACAGAGAGATTGTGATGTGGAAGGCATGGGCCCTCAATGTTTTTCATGATCAACCTAGGAAGAATTAGGTTAAAATGGAGGATTATTTGGTTAGTCAATGTCTTAGTCAGGATTTCTATTGCTGCAACAAAACACCACGACCACAAAGCAAGTTGGGGAGGAAAGGGTGTATTTGACTTACTCTTCCATATCACTGTTCATCACTGAAGGAAGTCAGGACAGGGACTCAAACAGGGCAGGAACCTGAAGGCAGGAGCTGATACAGAGGCCATGGAGGGTGCTGCTTACTTGGCTTGCTCCCCGTGGGTTGCTCAGCCTGATTGCTTATAGCGCACAGGACCACCAGCCCAGGGATGGCACCACCCACCAAGGCTGGGCCCTCCCCCATTGGTCACTAATTGAGAAAATGTCTGACAGCTGGATCTCAGGGAGGCATTTTCTCAACTGAGCTCCTTCCTCTCTGATGAGTCTGGCTTGCATCAACTTGACACACAAAACCAGCCAATACAAACAACCAGAAGGAACCGGTACATTGGAGCAGCTGCTGTCCTTGAATATACTGAGATTTGGCCTGGTGCCCCCCTGTCCTGTGGATGCTGGCACTGTCAACTCACATTTCAGCCTCTGAGAAGGCCTGGTGACCTCTGAAGAGGTCCTTCCAGCCATCCTATTACACTGTGTTTTGAAGACCTAGTCAAACATTTCACCTGGTTTTTATGTCATGGTTTGCGCTCTTGCAATCTCCAGGTTCTTTAAGTAAAGCCTACAAATCAGCAAGGACCTATGACTTCAAAAATGCTCTCTGCCAATAAAAACGTGACAGAAAAGAACATCATAATTTGAAATATTTTATTTAAAAATACTGTATTTTAAAAGCCTTCTGTGTGCCAAATGCTTTAACATTATTAGTAAACTCTTCTTAGGGTAGTTTTAGGTTCACAGCAAAATTGAGTTGCATGTGTACAGTGTTCCTAGATACCTCAAGTCCTCACATGCACAACCTTTCCATCAGTCCACACCCTGCTCTGAGGTGCTCTAAGGCCCACAAGCTACTATTTTCTAAAGTCCGTCCTTTACAGCAGGGGAAGTTGCTCTTGGTCTCTTGGTGGTGTACATCTTTGGGTTTGGATGCTTGGGTCCACAGCTGGAACTATTTGATTATAAGTGTTTTACTGGCTTCAGCAATTTCACTATCTTGTTCAGAACTCAAAAGTTGGCAGACAGGCCGCAGGCAAGCCAGCAAGGGTTCTGGGGAGCTGGAGTGGTGTATATTTTCTCATCAGAATCTCAGTAGGGTTTCTGTTGCTCAAAATAGCATTCTGTTTTGCTGTCTTGGAGAGATGAGGAGAGGAGAAGGGAGAGGAGAAGAGAAACAGAGAGAGAGAGAGAGAGAGAGAGAGAGAGAGAGAGAGAGAGAGAGAGAGAATCACCAGTTTCTGATCGCAAAGGAAAGAAATGATAACCCACAGAAGTTTACCATCTCCTTAGCCACTGTTAACATAGCTATCCAACCAGCACCAGCAACCAGCTTGCCTGGCTGCTGTCTTTTGTTCTTTTCAGGACACTGGACTGTCTGGTTCAGGATGTCTCCTCTGAATAGTCAACTCTAAAGGACAACATTTAAGTAAGTTAGGGTGGTAAAAATCACAGCCGTCTCTGGGAAAGTCTTTTTGGTTCTGATGAAGGAAATTGGGTTTGTTTGCGCAGAGCACCTGCATTGTGGATGCCATCCGATGCTGTTGCTTGATTAAATTCACCCACAGGCAGCTGGGGCATGGAGGCCGTTAGGAACTGTCTAGACCACTGGTTCTCGACCTGTGGGTCTCTAACGACCTTTTGGGGTTTCTAATGACCCTTTCTTTCACAGGGCTGTCTAAGACCATCAGAAAACACAGATATTTACATTACGATTCATAACAGCAACAAAGTTACAGCTATAAAGTAGCAATGAAATAATTTTCTGGTTGGGGAACACCACAACGTGAAGAACTGTATTAAAGGGTTGAAGCCTTAATAAGAAGGTTGAGAACTACTACTCTAGACTAAGTGATGAAGTCTTTAGAATTCTTTCTTCGCAATAAGTGCCCCACATAAGTCTGCACCCTTAAGAAGCATGCACAATGGGAGCTCTTCTCATGGGTATGGGGGCTGGGATGATATCTAACTCCCTCTGTGTCCCCTGGGATCTAACTTCCACTGGTTCAGCTCCTGGATCCTCTGTCAGAGTCTGGCCTTTGGCTATTATTTTAACCCTTAGAACGTTTGAGTCATGCCTTTATTTCCTCTAGTAAACTATTAAGAGAAAAATATGTTCAATGTGAAATTTGATTCCTTGACATGGTGAAACTTTTTATTTTGCCTAAAAGTCTATAAGTTGAAAATAACTTGCCTCCAGGATTTTGAAGGCATATCTTGCCACTGTGATTATTATTTTTGTGGGAAACCAGTTTTTTTTTCCTCCTCTGTAAAAATGTTTTTGTTTTTTTCCATGTGTATGTATCTTCTGTTTGCATGATGTGTCCTTGCAGAGACCATAAGAAATGCCAGACTTTCCGGAGCTGTAGTTACAAGCAGCTCACAGCTGCCTGAGTGGGTAGGTACTAGGAACCAAACTCGGTTCTTGTGGAAGAACAGTTAATCACACTCTTAATCAGTGTCCCTTTCTTGACAGAATTTGATTTTTAAAAATTCGATTTGCTTCAATCTTTGCTTTTAATACTTGTTATTATTTGCATTTAAAGTGGTAGACACACGAACGCATGCGACTATGCACGTGAATGCATGCAGTTCTGTTCCCCTCAAAACTGGCATGTTAGTGAACTACTGAGTCCTTTTCAGATCCCATTTCATTGATGTATTTCTGTGAAGTGGCCCGCTCCACTCATACACAGCCATCATCAACCATCAATCCTTACCCTGTCCTTGGAGGTGAGCGCCCCCTGATGTTACCCCTCATTGATACATTTCTTTGCATTTTAAATTACTTTTGTTTCATTAGCAGAAATTTTTACCAGTTATTGCCTCATTTAGTTTAATAATGATTTTTTTTCTTTAAAATATAAAGAATAACTTCTGGTTTGGGGAAGCAGCATTTTAAGAGTGAAGAAGCAAAAAGTTCAATAAGTCTTCTTGGATTCACCAGAGCCATGAGGTAGCAGGATATACCATAGCACCAAACTTAGAGAGGCAAATACAGATAGGTGTGTACAGAAAATCATGACTGTCTTTGCAGAAACTCCTGAGCAGGAACCAAGGGAAGCAATTTTTAAGTGTATGTAAGCACATATATAACCCCAGACAATCACCCCAACATTTCAGAAAGCAAATTGGAAGACCGACAGTTCTTGCCCTTCAAGACACACTTACTCTATTGTTACAGTAATCAAGACAGCATGCTTTGGCAAAATAACAAATTGATGAACAAAACAGAATAGAGATGAATACATACAACTCTAAAGCCATGAGGATCACACATGAGAAAAATTGAGCAGACTTTCATTATGGGATGGCTTTCAAGCTACAACACCAAAACTCTGAGAGCAAATAATCAGGAGTCTGGATTTGATTAAGATGAAAAAAAAATGTGCAAGAGATCCCAGAAGGAGAATGAGGAGATAAATAAACCACAGAATCATGTGTAGAAAATGCATCTCATAAAGGGCTCTTGCCCAAAGTATTACAACAACTGCTCTCAAAATTCAACGATGAGAAAACATACAAACCAGTTTAAAAGTTGGGTAACACCCCCCCCCCCCAGCTGATATATCACTAAAGAAGATTGGACAGTGCACGTCTGGGAAGGTGCTCAGTACCATGTTATTGAGGAACTGCACCTAAAAATGGGCAACCACTGTGTTTATCAGCTATTGGAATGTTCAAAATTCAAAAGACTCACAACACCTAGTACTGGTGAGGATTTGAAACAATGGGGAGTGATAGTCATTGCCAGTGGCAGTAAAAAAAAAAAAAGTTATTGTCTTGTTGGGATGGAGTTAAACAATTTCTTATACAACTCAACATTGTCTTACCATGTAAGCCAGGCAGTCATACTCTTAGCATATGTAGCCCCATGAGCCGAAAATCCATGTCTCCACAAAAATCCACATGCTGATATTTAAAGCAGCTTTGTTCATAAGAAGCTGAACTTAAGAGAGAAAAATATCCTTCAGTAGGAGAACAGACAATAAAAACTAAGTACATCCAGAGCCTCAGCACCAAAAAGAAACCAGAGTGTGGAGAGATGGCCCAACTGTGCAAGCATGAGAGGAGATGGCATTCCTAGAACTCATATAAATGCTGGGTGGGAGTGGTGGTCTGCCTGCAGTTCCAGCCTCAGAAGGCAGAGACTGGGGATCCCCTAAGCAGGGAGACTCCCCCTGGCCAGGGAGACTCCCCTGTCTGCCAACTCAAGGTTTGATTGAGAGACCCTGACTCAAGAAGGTTGAAGACTGACCTCTACAGACACGTGCACATGTGTGCATTCATCCTTACACATGTGATTATAGCTGTGGCATTGTAAGGGGGAAGAAAACTATAAAGGCGGTAAAAACAGTTAGTGCCTTCCAGGGTGAAGGGGGAGGGAGGAGTGACTAGGGAGAAGATAAAGGGTGCTTTTAGGGCAGTAAGACTCTTCTCTGTGACACTAGAGTAGGTGGTGCACACCACTGTTTTTGTTTTTGTTTTTCCCAAGTGCAAAGACTGTAACGCCAAGAATGAGGCTTAGACATACTGTGAGCATTCAGTGATGGCGCTGCGTAATTGAAGCTTCATGGATTGTGACAGATGTCTCATTCTAGCACAGAATGCTGATGGAAGAGGAGGTTGAGCGTATGTAGGGTCAGAGTGTATGGGGACTGTCTGTACTTTCTATTCAGGTTTATTCAGATTCTAACACTGCTTCATAATGATGTCCATTAATGAGATAAGCAAAAACTTGGATCGTTAAGTGTGGGTCTCCCCTTCCTCGCTGGTGGGACGTTGGCCTCCTGCCCACAAGGGCAAGAGGAATAGAAGTGTCGAGCAGGGTTTGGACAGCCCATGAGTATGACAGAAGGACTTCCAGGAGTCAGCTTCTGCAAGACAGGTCATTTTTATTGTTCCAGAGGTGAGGTATGTAAAGATTCTGGGGGTTACGGAGGGGAAGGGCTGATTGCTCATAGCACAGTACCTAATTATCATACAGTGGGAAGGGCTGAGCAGGACTCATGTGCAGAATGCTTGCAGGAAGCTCTGTGCAAAGTCAGCCCCCCAGATAAAGCCAGGCAGAGAAGAGGAAGGCCCACTGAAAAAGGGAGTCCTCCATTTTTTCACCAAACTCGGAGAGCTATCTGGACAGGGCAGACTGCGATCTTCATAGCAGGGTCTTCCAACAATTAAGGACTTTTTAATGGTTTTTCACAGTTGAGTAGGAATTAGGTTGGGCATACTTGACTTTTCTCAAGCAAGCTATGTGAAGAGAAAGGAGAAAGGTGGTAATTTTAAGCATTAGGGACCTGTAATAGCATCAAAAATGGGAAAGAAGCAATCAGCAGGGTATACGTGGTATGAAGGTCAAATATGGTCAGTAATTTTTGTCGATTTAAAAAGAGTATTCAAGTGCAACAGTTAGTTTTAAGTGTCAATATGAGTGAGGTCAGAGATACCTGGAGAGCTGGTAAAAAATTTCAGAGTGTGTCTGTGAGGGTGTTTCCAGGGGAGTATAATGTTGTGGTGGGTGAGTAAAGGCCTGCCTCCTCATGTGACAATCATCATTGAGGCTTTCAGGGGACCAGTAGGACCCCAAAACAAGGTGGAGGAAGGGTGGTTTCTCCCACCTTCAGATGTCTGTGTGCTCTTGGCTGCTGGAGCTTGGACTTGGATAGGGGCTTGTTCATTAGTTACTCTGGCTCTCAAGCCTTTGAGTTTGTGTTGGAGCCATCAGCTTTTCTCCTCCAAAGCAGATGGCTCACAGTGGCAGTTTTCAGCTCACAGCGTTTGCACTAGCCAAGCCCTTATAAGTGTCTGTCTATCTATCTATCTATCTATCTATCTATCTATCTATCTATCTATCTATCTATCTATCTATCTATCTAATCTATTATCTATCTATCCATCTACTTGTCTGCCCATCCATCCACTCTTCATATAGATTATGTTTCTTCAAAGAGCCCTGACTAATATACTAGGCTTAGTCCTATGCAGTGTGGAGGCAGTATTGTGTTAGCTTGTTACTTATTTCTTTATCTCTCTTTTTTAAAGATTTACTTTTCTTTAATGCATATGGGTGTTTTGCATGTTTGTACTGAGATGGACTGTATACATGCCTGGAGTCTGTGGAGTCTGTGGAGTTCCAGATCCCTTGGAACTGGAGTTATAGATATTGTAAGCTATTATGTTGGTGCTCGGAATGGAACCCAGACCCTCTGCAAGGGCAGAAAATACTCTTTTAAAGTAAATTTAAAGTTTCAATTTTATATGACTAGGTGTCTTGTATGCATGTCTGTGTACCAATTGGATGCAATACCTGTTGGGGCCAGGAGAGGGCATCAGATCCCCTGGAACTGGAGTTATAAGCAATTGTTATTAGTTGCCATGGGGTGTTGGGAATTAACCCTTGGGCATCTGGAAGATCAGTCAGTGTTTTTTTACTGCGGAGCCATCTCTCCACCTTCATTCCTCTCTCTCTTTCTCTTTCTCCTTTTCCCTCTTTCTTTCTTTCTTTTTTTTTTTTTTAAGCAGGGTCTCATGCATTACAGGCTATCTTTGAATTTGCTATGTAGCCTAGGAGACCTTGAACTTCTAGTCCTCCTGCTTCCATGTGCTAGGATTACTACATGTACCATACTGATTTATGCGGTAGGAGAGAATTAAACAGGCCTCCTGCATGCTGGGCAAACACTTGATAAAGAGCTGCATCCCACTCCTATTTTTTTCTTTATAATAAAATAAACTACACATGTAATTTGGCATCTTTTTAAATACTTCCTTTCATTATTATTATTATTATTATTATTATTATTATTATTATTATTATTTGTGGTGGTTTGAATAGGTTTGGCTCCCATAGATTCATGTGTTTCAATGCTTGGTCATAGGGAGTGGCACTATTAGAAGGTGGAGCTTTTGGAGTAGGTGTGACTTTGTTGGAGAAAGTTCGGCACTGTGTAGGCAGGCTTTGCGTCTCCTATGCTCAAACGCTGCCCAGTGTGGAATCAGAAGAAAGTCTCCTCCTGGCTCCCTTTAGATTAAGTTGTAAACTCTAGGCTCTGCCAGCATCATGTCTGCCTACATGCGGCCATGCTTCCTGCCATGATTATAACGGGCTAAACCTCTGAAACTGTAAGCCAGCCCCAACTGAATATTCATGTTTTTAATAGATGCCTTGGTCATGGTGTCTCTTCACAGCAATAAAACCCAAACTAAGATATCATCATCATCATCATCATCATCATCATCATTTTTATTAATAATCTATCTTGAGACAGTGTCTCAAAAAAAAAAGTACATAGCTGAGGTTGGCCTGAAGTTCCTGATTCTCCTCCTTTGTCTTCCAAGTTCTGGGACACTGTACTCCACATAGTACCCAGATCTTGTCTTTATTTTTCTTCATAGGAATATCATTATTTACATATATAGACTTTATGTATATTTACTTTGCTGTTTTCATCCAAAAGCATTTCATAGAAATCCCCTACATTAAACAGATGTTACCCTTTAGTCCTGGCTCCGACATTTACTAATTATGTCTTTGGGTATGTGACGTAACTTTTCTGGCACAAGCTCCCCACCTAATCATGAAGTCAAGCATTGCTTTCTACTGGGACAATTGTGAGAACAAATTGGCATCACATGTATAAATCTCTAAAATAACTAGTCCAGCAAATAATAGGTTCCAATCAAGAATTACCTAATCTTACAACCAGTGCAGGGAAAACTAACCCTTTCTTTCTCTTTTGGCAGTTACAGCCTCTGTCTGGTCCAAGGATTAGTAACTCAGCTGAAGTCTGAGCATCCACTGAGAGGTTGTAGGGTACCATACACGGTGCTCTGGTTGGGAGTATGACCACATCGGTTTCTGGCTCCGTTACCTTACAAGAGTTTCTTTACCGGTGCTTTGGTTGCTGAAACTTCAAAATGGGAATTATAACAGTATGTTGTAAATCACCTACTGTGGTGCAAATAAAATTGTGTGATACCTGCTGAATTGAGGATATGCAGTAAGAACGAGAACAGAGTGAAGGGCAAAGGGTTTGAAATTCACTGGCTTAGCCCCTGCCATTTCCTGCCTGATTAGTTTTGAGCACATCATTATAAGCATTCATTTAAAAATTGATTAAAAAAAAAAAAAGGTCTCATGTTGCCCAGGCTGACCAGGCTGATCTGGAAATCCTGATCCCCCTGCCTCTGCCTCCTAAGTGCTGGAATTGCACGAATACATCACCATGCTAGGCTTCAGATTCTGTTCTCTGTCTGGGGAATGGGGAAATACTCACTTTAAAGAATTGGTTTGAGAGCAAAACACGGTAATGTGTGAACAGAGATGGGGTGATCAGGAAATGGTCAGTGTCGGGAGGCTGCTTCCACCTGCCAGTGTTGCAGTCCAGCCTGCAGGACACATGTGTATTGACCATTCCAGGACTCTAACCTCCCTCCACATCTCTCATCCCAAACCTGGTGCTGTCCATGAACTCTCAGAATCCAGGTCTCCAGTCAATGGGCATGCCTATATCTTAGCTGTCCCTTCTCTGCACCTAGTCATGACAAAGTCCAGAGAAAGCTGGGGCCCTGTGTTAGTCTCCGCAGCTGATAGCGTCTTCTCCTGTTTCTCCCCTGTGTTTGAGGGACATATTTTGTTTAAAGTTGCAAGTTGCTCCTGCTCTCCACAGCACAGATCTGTCGCAGACCCCTGCAGGCCTGGCGGGGTGGCCACAGGCATTTTAACAGTTAGAGGACACACGGGAGCAGGATGGGAGGAACACGTGTTTATCTCTCTCAGCCAGCTTCCTTATCCTCCCCAGGATTTTGCAATCCTTCAAAGACGTCTCAGCTTCTGCTTCAAATCTCTGAGTGTACACTTCCCCTGAAGCAAAGCAAGAGAAAAACACACAGCTTCTTCAAGGCTGACACAGAAACATTTTAAAAAGAAGGTAAGCGAACCTGCCTATCTTCTAGTGGAGACCCGGCTTCCGATGAGAATACAGGAATTTGCTATGCTTCTGGGGCTGTGCCTAATTAAAAAAACAAAAACAAAACAAAACAAAAAAACCAAAAAAAAAATTCCATTCCTCATACTGCGTCTCACGTTACGTTGCATGAATGCCTGTGGAGTGGTTCATCTCTCCTCCCAGAAAAGGAACACAAACGTTTGCGCAGCTGTAGATTTGAGGGTCTTAAGTATGATTCAGCAGTGCCCCCCTGTGGTTATATCTGGTAACTGTTGAAGGCTCAGAAAGGAGAAGGAATTGAGATTTCACAGTAGTTAGAAATAGATTTTTCTCATGGAGATGGTTAGATAGTAGAATGTTAAAGTCAGATGCCAAATACATATGGACTGGACATTGGGAATGTATGCTAAGCCATATATCTCTCATAATTGTGGCCTATTTATTTCTGTTGTTTTGTATTGTATTTATAGTTATAAGGGAAAGAACCATTTGTTGGACTGAAAGGGAGAGCTGTTGGTGGGAAAAAGAAATACCTTAAACTAAAAAAAAAAAAAAAAAAAGGGGGAGGGGGGGGGGGGGGGGGGGGGGGGGGGGGGAAGGGGTGGGACTGGAGGGGAGAGTAGGGAGGGGATTGTGATTGAGATGTAACTTGAAGAAATAAAAAATAAATTATTTAAAAAATAAAAAATAAAAAAAGAAATAGGTTTTTCTCTTTTAAATACATGATAAGACAACATTTATCACCACCCCCCCACTTTATACAAGTATGTTTTGTTGCATAGAACTAATTTCAAATTTTCAAACCTCTACTTTTTGAAAGCAAGCCACCTGGACAGATATACAAGTATTTTTTCAGTGTTTTGACTGTAGAAATCATTGGAATGTTCCATTTGAACCACGCATCTGTCTGTTTCCATTTAAGTTATACGACCCTAGGAAGGGGAGCCCAGTTATGCACTTTTCTTAAAGAAGACTGTCATGCAATTGATTACCTTATTGAACAACTGTTTGATTATTGCAAACGGGTCCTGTATTCCTCCACAGGTATTCCATTTTGATACCATCATCTATACTTGTAAAAAGAATTAGCCACACTAGTTACAAATAAATCAGATGGGATCTTCTCCACCAGATATCCTGGAAAACAGAGTTTTCTCTATAGGTGTGAACAGGCCTCCAACACCTGCAACTTAAACTCTTTGTGCTTCATACTAAAGTGATACTAATTTTTACCTTTGATACCCCAAAAGGACATGCCGGGGTTGTTATTATCAATTTTCATAAAAAATAATGGGTTGAAGTGATGCTTGACAAATAGGTTCCCCTCATTTAAACACACACCTTTAAAATTAGCCAACAACAAAGCAACATTGCCCAGACTTGGTAGCCAAGCAAGGGCTTGTGAAGGGAATCTGGTTTTGGCATTTTCAGATCAAATGTGTATTTTATTAGAAAAACTTCTGATCACTAAGTAAAACAAAAATCACCTTCAAGGAATGGAAAGATGGCTCGGCTGTTAAGAGCACTTGCTGCTTTTGTAGAGGTCCTGAGATCTGTTCCCAGCACCCACATGGTGGCTCACAGCCCAATTCCAGAGGACCCTCTTCTGGCCTCTGTGGGCACTGCACACATGTGGTGCACATGCACACAAGTAGGCAAACACTCACACTCCTAAAATAAAATTAAAGATATATTAAAAGATGACACTCACGATTATAGTAAAACTTCTGGTTTTATGTAGCTAAGGGCAAAACTCACTTGAATGAATATAGTTAAAATATGGCATCTCTCAGGCACTGATACTTTTTAAGAGGTGTGTAATACTGGAAAGAAAGGGGGCAGACTTTTGTGAACTCAAGTGTAAATGTTGTTTTTATTCCCTCAGATGAGGGGGGGAGATGAGAGTCGTTCCCAAGCCTTTTTAGTGCTTTCTGAATTCTCACTGGCTGGTGTAACTCAGCTGTTCCTGCCCAAAATCCTCTCCAAGCTGACTTCTTGAAACTGGCTTCTCTTGGCCTTTGATTGAATTGCTCTGGCTGACCTCAAACCAATTCTGGCAATATGTTCTAATCTTCTGGCTCCTTATATCTTCATCTGTGTCTAGCTTGCTCTCTCTGCAACCTGTCTCTGTAAAACGGTCCCAATAAAATCTCTTGGTTGAAAAAACAAAAACAAAACCAAAACACCAAAAAACAAAACAAAACAAAAAACTCCCTCTCTCCAGGTGTGGTAGTGCATGCCTTCAATCCCACCCCTCGGGAGGCAGAGGGAGGTGGTTCTCTGTGAGTTCGAGGACAGATTTGTGAGAGTTGGGCATATCCTATCTCTAATTAAAGGCGTGTACTAAGGGCATGTCTGTATTCCAGCCAGATCATACGTCAATCCAGAGTGTGTTTGCACTCTAGCTGGATCACAAAGGTCTAGAAGGTCTTTTGATGTGATATCTTGCCAGAGCAGCTATGCTGGCAGGTTAAAATTCCTCTACACTCAGCCTTACTACTTGTTACTTTCTGAGCCTCGGTTTTCTTCTCTATAGACAGGACTGCTGTGGGGGGGGATTAAATGAGACAGTTCCTGGAAGCTTACTGACAAATGCTGTGTCTATAACTACTCTGTGTCCTTCCAGGTAAAGTGAGAAGACTTTAAACAGCAGGTGTCACCACTGCGGCAGGAGCTATTGACTTTGAATTGATGGAAGCTCTAACTTTTAAGGGTAAACATTCAAATTTTCTCTTTGTTTCATTCTGGTCTTGTCATGTAAGCTGAGTTAACCTTGTACAATTTTTAGCCTCTTTACAGTGCAGTGTCCAGGAGTAATAAAGGTGTCTATCTCATCAGGTTCTATGAAGGTTTAAGGATCCACTATGTGCAGAGTGTTTAGAATGACAGAGTGAGTCTTCCATAAACACCTGGTGGTGTTAGTTGGAAGTTGGAACCTGTCCAGCCTCTAGGAAATAATTCAACTCACTTATTTCTGTTAGGAGCATGCTATTCAAAGTCAGTTGGATTATTTTGCCTGGATGTGGTGTCAGCCAGTACTGCTCAATGGAACCACAAGCTAAGGCATTTGCATAATCCCAACTTTTGCGGGAGTCAACTTAAGTAAAAGTAAAACTCTCCAGGAAGAGGACGTTAACATTATGGTAGAATGCAGCGAGGACTCTTCTCTCTGTGATTCCCTGTCCCATAGTCATAACCTAATTCTCATCATGAGAAAACATAGGACAAACTAAGGTTGGAAGACATTATACAAAACAATGAGTGCTTTTCAAAAGTGTTAAGTTCATGAGCAATGAAAGGCGGAGGAACTGTCAGAGACTGAAGGAGGTTGCAGAGGGTGCAGCACTTGGGAGGGGGAGGCAGGAGAATCAGGAGTTTAAGGCCAACATCAGCTACAGAAGGAGTTTGAGGCCAGCCTGTGTACACTCCCCATGCACAGCATGTTGGCCTTAAACTTGCTGTGGTGTTCCTGTTTCTGCTGCCTAAGTGCTGGCACCAGAGGTATGTACCACACCTCGCTAAATTTCGGTTTGGACTGTCCATTTTCAAGGGCTCCATAACCATGTATGTCCTAGGGCT
>CAJQZJ010014103.1:8621693-8652815 GCA_907164525.1 Lophiomys imhausi | reverse complement strand
AGAGAGAGAGAGAGAGAGAGAGAGAGAGAGAGAGAGAGAGAGAGAGAAAGACTGGATGCTGATAATACAGTGACCCTGGTAAGAGAAGAAGAAAAATACTTGGGACATAGTTGGGAGGGATGGGAACTGAGGCTCACCGTGAATTAATGGGAGAAAGAGGAGGAGGGTTGGTTGAGTGGCTGGAGAGGAGAGTGTGTGCCTTTGGGATGCTTATTTTAATTTCTAGTTTTTGTTCTCATGGCCCTGATGTGTGAGCTCCTCTACTCATGCAAAAGACAGCTTTAAGCAAGGCAAGAGGAAGATGCCAGCAGCAGCACCTGAGTAAAGCAGGCATGCAGCACTGGGAGCTCAGCAGCTCAGAAGACAGGAGCTACAAACATGCTATCTTTAATGTAACAAACTTTCCATTCCCCACCCTCAGCCCTGGTATCTGCACACACAAATCAAAACCTTCTTAAGTCATGGAATTAAAAAAAGAAAAAAGGAAAAAAAAAGCGCAAATAAAAAGTACTTCCTTGGGGGGAGGGGTGAATGGAATTTTCTTTCTCTTTTTTTGCTCAGTTTGTTTTTGAGGCACAAGAAAAGTGATTCTGAATATTTAAAACCACAAACAGCTGTATTCTCTACAGAGATTTTGGGAAGCAGGGATGTTGGCGATAAACCTCATTTACATAGAAGCTAGATTTGCTCCCCTGCTTGGTACCAAACGTCCTACATAAGGAGAAGCATGGTGGTAGAAGTAAACAGATTCATGTCAAATAAAAACATACATATTCACTTGAACTTAAGTGGAATTCAATCATAACTAGCCCAACCTTTCTCCCCTTGAGGTAGAAACACTACACTTAAGTTTCATTAGAAAAGTCGTTTTTGCATTACAGGAATTTGGAACTTCCTCTCGGAACTAAGTACCCTTCCTCCAGGAACATAGAAGGCCGAAAGAGTGATGTAACTGTGAACCCAAGTTCATTCCTTGTGAATGGAAAAAGCCAATGGCTCAAGGATAAGTTATCAGGGCAAGGAGAGAGATTTGTTTGGAAAGTTATCTAATGAAATAAGATGGAGAGGTGGAGGCTGTTGCCAACAGGACCTTTTGGACAAGGGCTATGGTAGTGGGTTATGTAGGGATTTCTGGGGAGGCACCAGGGTGATTATAAACTTTGGATGCTTCTTTTCAGTAATGTATGGGTTGCTGCTAATTTTAGTCAGTGGAAATTCTGGATTCTGTAAATCTGAAGAAAAGTTACTAATTAGAAAGGCTTATGACTCATGCCTTTTTAGTTCGATTTCCCAGAAACAGTTAATTCTTCAGTGAATTACAAACCTTGCAAAAGTCACCTTTCCCCCACTGAAAACATCGTGAACAGCTTTGAACATGATGGGTTCTTCAGTCAGAGGGGTCATCTTTGTCAAAGTGAGTGGCAGGTGAATAGTGCATCAGCCGTCCACATCACTTCCACACCCGGTGATTTCTAAAACCTCAACTAAGAACGAGTGAAGCTAGTGGGCTAATTTAGAATTTCCTCAATAAAAATATGATCAGTAATTTCTGGCCAGGTGAACACGGGCCACAGCATCAGTGTGTAGAAGGCAATCTAGCTTGACCTGGTTCCCCTATTTGTCCCTGGGTTAATTACATGATCTATCCCACTCTCGGTTTCTCATCCATGACCCAGGCATGATAAGGGCATCTCCTTGGTAGAGTTGTTGAGAGATCTGAATGAGTGAAAGTATTCGAAACAGTTCAAGTATTTGGCAAATGCTCATCCATTGGTTCTTGCCTCCAACTTTACTCATGAAGGTCTGGCTGGGCTCTATGGTTGGGGTACCTTGGTGTTCATGAAAGCATTCTATGCTTGTGATATAGGAGCTCGCTCTGCAGGTAGGAAGGAGAAAGGACCCACACTGGAAAGTGTAAGCTGCTTACACTGCCTACAGTGAAGACAGGGTGAATGTGAGGTAGGCAAGGAAGACTTGGGCTACATCTTAGTGACAGGTCCACAGGCCTTGGCATGAATGACTCTTTTTGTTTGATTAGGAGTGGGAACTTGGAAGCTAGACTCTTCAAATGCCAGCACAGATACTTACTATAGGACTTGGACCAGGCCAGGCACTTTACTTATCTGTCCTCATTTTCCCCTAATTAGGAAAATGGTGGACCTAAATACATAGAGTGATTAATAGTAATAAATAACTTAATACACATGTAATATGAATATATATTTGTATATTCAATGACATACATATTCAATGACAGGAGTTACCTGTCAGTGTATAAAGTAGAAAAGCAGCTCACTGTTTTCAGAGAAAGATGAAAGACAAGATGACTTGAGTCAACAGAAAGAAAATTAAATAACCCTGGCATATATATATGCATATGTATATATGTATACTTATACAAATCCATGTAAAATAATGTAATATGATAATATTAACTATATTCATAGTATGGTATATTTTATATATAGTAAACATATGTTGTTCTACATTGAAATGTGTGTCTGTGTATATGTTTTGTGTGTGGCATATGAGCAGGGCATGCAGAGGTCAGAAGAGGACACTGGGCATCTTCCTCTACTATTCTTCCTGTTGCTGCTTGAGACAGGGTCTCTCATGGAACCTGAAGCTCACCATTTTGCCTAGGCTGACTGGCAAGTGAGCTCTGGGGATCCACCGGTCTCTGCCTTACTGTGTTGTTCTGAGGTTGCAGTTACAGGGTTCTGGGGTTACAAGGTCATAGTCACACCCAGGCTTTTAGTTAGTTGGTAAGAATCTGAACTCAGGTCATCATGTTTGACAACAAGTGCTCTTACCCACTGAGCCATCTTCCTAGCCCCTCTACCTTTAAATTATATATATATACACATGTATATATGTATATATATAATATTTATTTATTACTTCAGGTTACATCTCCATCACAGTGTCCTCTTTTCAACCCTCCCAGTCCTGCCCTCCCACCCTCTACCCCCTATCCCCACCATCCCACTCATCTGGTGTGGAGTGTCCCTACATATCAGTCCCCCACCCCAGTTCAGCAGTCATATGAGGCCAAGAGCCTCCTCATACACTAGGGGCCTATAAGGCAGCACCACTAGGGCAAAGTGTCTCATTGACAGGAAACAAAGTTTATGTTCCTGTTCCCTTTGGTGCATTGGTTGTAGTATAGTTATCCTGTACTATATGGCTAAAATCCAATTATAAGTGAATAGATGCCATGTGCATCTTTCTGAGTCTGGGTTAGCTCACTCAGGATGAGCTTCTCTAGTTACATCCATTTGGCTGCAAATTGCATGATTTCGTTGTTTCTGATGGCTGAGTAGTATTCCATTGTGTAGATGTACCACAGTTTTTCTTTTTTCTATTCATTCCTTGGTTGAGGGACATCTGGGTTGTTTGTAGTTTCTAGCTATTAGAAATAAGGCTGCTATGAACATAGATGAGGAAACTTCCTTGTGATTTGGTGAGGAATCATTTGGATGTATACCCAGAAGTGGTATGGCTGGGTCTTGAGGCAGAGCTATTCCAAGTTTTCTAAGATATCTCCAGACTGACTTCCATAGTGGTTGTACAAGCTTGCACTCCCACCAGCAATGGAGGAGTGTTCCCCTTTCTCCAAAACCTCGCTAGCAAGTGCTGTCATTTGAGCCTTTGATCTTAGCCATTCTGACAGGTGTGAGATGGAATCTCAGAGTTGTCTTGAGTTGCATTTCTCTGATGAATAAGAATGCTGAACATTTCTTCCAGTGTCTCTCAGCCATTAGGGATTCCTCCTTTGTGAGTTCTCTGTTTAGCACTTTTTCCAATTTTTTGATTGGATAATTTGGTTCCTTGGCATTTAATTTCTTGAGTTCTTTGTGAACAGAACACCAATAGCTCAGGATCTAAGACCAACAATCAATAAATGGGACCTCATGAAACTGAAAAGCTTCTGTAAGGCAAAAGACACTGTCATTCAAACAAAATGGCAACCTACAGAATGGGAAAAAATTTTGACCAACCCCACATCTGACAGAGGGCTAATATCCAAATTTACAAAGAACTGAAGAAATTAGATTTTATGTATATTTTTATATGAGATAAATTTCTTATAAAGTTTAGGTGGCTGTGAGTAAATTATTTATTATTGCTGTTGCTACCATCTTTTTGTCTTTTTTCAGGGACAGAGATTTCTGTCAGAATTTTTAGCTTTCCTGCCTCATATGTACTCATACATGCAGACAGACTCCTGAGCTTCTACAGAGGGCTGTAACATAGGGAGCAGGGGTTGAGTTGGTATAAACCTGACCCTGTCATTTATAAAATCATAATCTACAGTGAAATGCCATGCAAATATTATTTCTCAGATTCCTGGGATGTTCCTCTTTCAGATGTTTTTACAATTTTAATTTCTTCAATAACTTCATTTATTTTCTGTCCTATTTCAAAGGACTTTTCATGTCTGGAACAAACAGCCCAGACAGAAATGTGTCAAAATACGTGTTATTCATCATGTGAGTTGGATCCCATAGTTCCCAGTAGCTATTGATCTAGATATAGTTCTGAATGAATGGCTTCTGAAAACGATAGGCTTTGTGTCTCTAACCAGAATGAGGGCATCATTTTCCTTCTGCCTTCATGATCAACAAAAAGTCTGCGAGTTAAAACATCCACATTATAAATAATAATGCTTTTTGTACAGCAGTGATATCAATGACTGATGAAGTCCCTAGAAGTACAAGTGTCACATAAATAGCTTTGAAAATGAAGTTCATTCACTCATTCATTCATTCATCCACTCATTCATTCATTCATTCATTCATTCATTCATTCATTCATCTCTGGACATTTGTCATGCAGGAGGCATGCTGTTGGCTCTCCATGTAGAATCTTTAACTGGATGGTAAATGTGACACCACACCAACCTCCACAAACCCACTTCCTCTCCAGAAAACAGAAAACAAGTGAGAACACAAGGTCACTGCCACTGTTGAACACTGGAGGGAAGGACTGCACCTGCTCCTGGCAGATATGAAGCCGCATTTCTGGTGTGTCTTTGTTTTCTGCTTCCAACTCAGAGTTTTAACAGGTGAGTGGCCTATATATACTTCTCATTAAGTTATAATTCAAGAAAACATTGCGAAAAATCTGAAGTAGAAAAATTAGTAAAAATGGAAAAAAAGCTTTTTGTTTTTGTTTTTAAAAGCACAGACATTGTCAGACTCCAACTCGTGGCTCAGGGCATCACGTTGGCCCTGTCAATGTGGATGGTATCGAGTTTGCATTGCTTCTTTTGATTCCGTGTTTTAACATGGAAAAAGTACGTTTCAACAAACCATTAAAATTTTAAATTACTTGCTTGGAGTTACCTGTCAGTGTATAGAAGACCAGCTCACTGTTTTCAGAGAAAGATGAAAGGCAACACGACTTGTGTCAGCAGAATGAAAATTAAATAGCCCTAGCATTTGGGCTGGAAATCCTTCTGTAGTAGAGAATAAAGTGGATGGACTTCCAAAAGAGGAATTTTGGCTTTAATCTTACCTGGATGGTGCTATGTCTTAAACACACAGTCTGACCACAGGGTATTTTTTCTTTCTTGGTTGTTTTGTTTCCCAATTCAGAGCCAGACCAACCCTGGATGCTCTTACAAGGTTTAAGAGACCAAATGTGAAGGCCACCCTGAAATTTAAAAGAAAGGGGAGTACACGGCTGAAAGCATTCACTATTCCCACTAGACCTTAAATATTCTGGGGTCTTTGATTCTTTCTCATGGATGGCGTTTACCAAGCGCTACATGAACAGTTTAAATAGGGCCATGTGCAGTGTAAGTTATCACACCTGGATTTGCTGCTTCTTATCACATACACGTATTTATTGTTTTTTTCCCTTTGTCTTTAACTATGGACCCTGTTCTTGAAATTGGTATAAGTGAAGTGAAACGTTAAGAGTGCGTGTGGTGGTGGGGGGGCTGCCTTTAATAGGAGAAGCGAAAGCAGAATATTGAGTGTCGTAAGGCCATCTGGATGTGCATTTTTTCAGAGGTACGAAGAAATAGACATTACTTTTCTCTCCCAAAAATGTCGAGACTAAAATTGGATTTATTCAACATTTGATCTTGTGCTGCCTCAAAGTTACTCAAATGTTCTTAAGAAGAATGAAAATGAGCAGAGGGTCATCCCTCATGGGGTTTACATGGAATAAGTACCAAGAACAGCTCTGGGACAGTTGTCTTTTTTTTTTTTTTTTAAACAAACCTCCTGAAAGCTTAGCAGCATATATGGCCCAAAAACAGCCACACCAGGGAAATCCATTCATTTACCCATTCATTCATTCATCCATTCACTCATCCAGCTGGACATTTGCCACACAGGAGATGCTGTGCAAGCTGTTGTACGAATGGTAAGAAGAACCAGGCGCGCCCACTTTGCTGAGACTAGCTGAGTGCTAGTGAACGATCAGTCAAACACTCCCTATGAACTGATGACAAGTGTGGGAAAAACTCATTTCCCTGAGAGAGTGTGCCGGGCTCCAGGTCAGACAGGGAGGGTATGCGTGTAGCTGGAACCATATAGACTGTTCTGTGGAAATGGCACTTGAGTCGAAATTGGAAAGACAAGTAGGAATCAGCAGGGAGATCCGTGTCAAGGTAGGAAAGAAAACTCTATGGAAAGACAGCACAAAGTATCTACAGTTGTCAAAGGAAGGTCAGAGGGCTCGTCCAGGGCAGATGTGGCTGAGCACAGTGAGGGAGATGAGGCAAGATGAGGCAGAGAAGGAAGTCAGGGGTTAGACTACTCAACACAGGGCCATGCTGAACATTTTGGGTTTTCTTCCAAGAGCGTTTGTACAAGTTATTCCATGATTTATTTGCACTGCCTCAAAAGTTTTCTGTAATAAAACCCAGGTGGGCAAGATGGTAATGGTGTTGTATTCAAAAGACTTGTATGAACAGTGATGCCATTTCTGTAGAAGGATGGATCCAGCCACAGGATTGTCACTAGGGCACCAAACTAAGCTGAACAATAAAATCTTCTGGAATAGTTACCCGAGATCCCAAGTGAATAAATGTTAGTTATTCTCCTAACACAGAAAACTGCATTATGTAGAATGCCATTTTCCAATGACAGGTATCAAAACAGAGGCAGAAACAGTTAAAAGATGATAATAAACACACTAATGATCATATTCAAAGTGCCTCCAGGGTGCCTACACACAGCAGCTCCTATTTTCTCAGCCGTAAACACAGAGCCAAACTCAAGGAAACTAAGCACTCGTGGGTATCTGTAATACTTTTTTTTTTTATTTCTTCAAGTTACATCTCAATGGCAATCCCCTCCCTACTCCCTGTTCCGGCCCACCCTCCCACCCACTTTTGATGCTTCCAAGCTTTCTCATGTCACAGTGATGTAGGGCTTCTCGCCCTCAGGCAGTGCTGAGAAAGACCCACAAACCAGGAAAAGTCAAGTGATTTGTCACACAATTGTTAGTGGCAGAACCATCATTAGAACCCTAGTGCTCTCAGCTCCATTGAAGCAGCGGAGATATAACACAAATCTCAAGGGGGCAACATTCTGATCAACTTTGTTATTTAGCTGATGAGTTAAGAAGGTTGAGTCTTGGACATTCCCAGTCTTCAGTTGGTCCCAATGTAAAATTTAACAAAATCTTATTGTTTTGATGATTCTGGGATGGCAGGAGGCTCTCTTTCTTCCAGGCAGAGAGAAACTGTAAGAGAAGAGCTTTTTCCTGGACAATGGATGGGGATGGTGTGGGTGGCCTGCTGAGTTCTGGCTTTAGAAAGATCACTTTGAAAACAGTGTGGAGAATGCAGCCAGTGGGAATGATTGATAGTGGGATATATCTGATAAATGGGTGTCTCATGAGGAAATCTCTTAAGAAGCCGGGAGGGTAAATCTCAGGCCTACTTTGATAGTGACTGAAGAGTCATTCTAGAAACTTACCATCTAGGGAGAAAAATCCCTTTGGTGTTTTTAGCACCAGGTCCTCCCCATAGAGCTCAAAGAGGTCTGGGGAGATGAACTAACCTCTGGGTCACTCCCTTTGAGCACCTGTTTCTAGAATTCATGCTGCATTGAAAACCATTCCCTTGCCAACCTTTTCTCTGGAGAGATGAATTCAAGCCATACACAGCCCGATATGTCTTGATTTTCTCCCTCCAAGAGTATATGTATTTACCTCTTATTTTCCTGTGTTATCCAATCTCCTCATTTTGTTTTTATGTTCTGTTGGAATAGTAACATTTCCCTTCAATATTCTTTGTTGCCTCTGGGTGAATTTGGAAAGTTGATGATACTTTTAAAAAAAAAAGATTTCTTTCTTTTTATTTTATGTGATTGAATGTTTTGTGTACACTTATGTCTGTGCACCACATTCGTGCCTGGTGCCCGTGGAGGCCAGAAGAGAGTTTTGGAGCCCTGAAATCGGAGTTAAGAGATGACTGTAAACCACCACGAGGGGGGCTGAGTACTGAAAACGGATCCTCTGGAAGAGCAACAAGTGCTCTTAGTCACTAAGTCATCTCTCCAGCCCCTGATGATGGTTCTTAATCTACAAATCGTTATGTTCAGGGGATCATAATTGAATAATTACTTAAATGTATATATCGCTAGGAGTTGAACCCAGGACCTTATGCCTGCTAAGCAAGTGTTCTACGACTGAACTGTGTCTCCAGTCTTGTTCACTCATTTTTTTGTGTAGAAATAAGCATGGCTATGCCCTTGCCTGTATTGCCTAATCCGTACTTGCCACACCAGCACGCGAACCTTGAAGTACCCCTTCTCTCTCCAACTCTCCCACTGGCCCCAT
Source organism: Lophiomys imhausi (assembly GCA_907164525.1). NCBI lineage: Eukaryota > Metazoa > Chordata > Mammalia > Rodentia > Muridae > Lophiomys > Lophiomys imhausi. Next base: position 8,644,010 of record CAJQZJ010014103.1, on the reverse strand, counting down.
CCCTGGTCAGTGCATGGGTTTAGTTGAAATAGTGGCAAGTAAGAACACAGCCCTGTCCCGCTGGAGAGCATTCCTTTCCTGTCCCTCTAATCCTTTCTTTACCCTTATATGACAGAGCTGGTCTTCAGTAACAGCATGCCAGGCACTGAAGGCAGTCCCTGCTTCTGCCTTGCTATTTCTGTTCTGCCCAGTGTTCAGAGGCCTTCTTCCACCAATCTCAGCATGGGAGGCTATGTCTCCCCTCCCGCTAAACTTTAGGGGAAAGCAACTTTAGGGCCTAAAGGGTGACTGATACTTTTCCTGTGTCTGGGAGTACTGTCTGCCGTCTGTTCTCCCTGGAGACTTTTGTCCACTCTCTGGAGCCTTCTGTATAGCAGATGAAGCACTTCATGTTAGCCCTAGTTTTGTTATTTTTTTAAACTTAAAAAAAAGAAAGAAAAGAAAAGTCCTTGTAGTATTTAGTGAAAAACAATTTTGAGACAGGGTCTCTTGTAGCCTAGACTGGCTTTAGAATTCTGATTCTCCTTCTACATCTCCCAAGCACTGGGATTATAGCATGAACAACCATACTTGGTGGCTCATAAACCAGCCACCACTGACTTATGTGGCTGGAGATTAAACCCAGGGCTTCCTGTATGCCAGACAAGAACCCTACCAACTGCCTTCCTTGTAAAATTTTGTGATCTTGAAAGCTGTTCACTTCAAAATTAGATTTCAAGAATTTCATGCTCATGTGGCTCTCTTTCTCATGAATTTCCATGAATTTTCTGTAGGACCAGACACCCCTTTTCAATTTGTGAGCTCAAACATTATTCTTTATTTCGGGTTTTTTTATCTTCTTCTAGTGTTTGTTTGATCATATTTTTCTCTCTGTCTTCCCCGCCTCACCTCTTTCTAGAAATCTCTATTACTATCATGTAAAATTTTTCTCACCGAAGTGAACAGAATTGCTTTCATTTTTGTGCTTATTAACTACAGCTTCTTCGGATCTAACAGAACATTAGGCTAAGTTTCTAGTACCTTATTAGTAACCTGTAGGCACATAGGAAAAACATACAACTCTTGTCTTAGCTTTGCCCACAACACCATCTACAGTATTCATTACTTGACATAACATGTTCACACCAGCATATGTAATAAATTGAACAAATATTGCCACATACCCCACCTTCCTATTCTAAGATCATTCAGTTTGAGATGTAAAGTGAATTGCTGGGCTTTCGAATTAAAAAAAAATATTTAAAATCATGGTCACATTTCCTACAAAAGTGGTGACTTTGTGCTTCTTATTTTTCCAATAAATGTGTTATTCTTCTTATAAACTAAGTCTGTCAAGTGGTAGTTTTCAGTCATTCTGTACAGACTATGAAACATAAATTGAAGCTGTTAGTCAAACCATGGTTTGTTTTTCATTGGTTTGGTCTCTAAAGTTGTCTGAAACAGACAATTGTGTGTAAATTTAAAGATATAGTCAGAAGTTGGGGCTGTGAACTTCTGAGGGCTGTACATGGTACTGTGATGTTCATGACTGCTTTGGCTCAAGGAAAAATGGAAGAGACAGGTTATGACTAGGCAAAGCGGTAGACTCAAGTGTTTCCATGTATTTTACGACTTGTACTGATGAATCAATTCTTTCTGAGTCATGTGGTCATAAGTAAGGCACTTCCCACAAGTCATTACAGATTTGTTTTTTTTTTTAACAGGTGACTGTTTTTGCATTTGAGAAATCAAACTTAAAACAGCTAATGTTTATGTTGTCCTTGGAGAATTCTTTCATGCAATAGTAGCAACATAATCACTTCACTACACTCAAAATCATTTTGTACCATCTCAGACCAAAGCACAGATCCTATAGAAATGTCTGTTAGCACTTAAGTACAATGGAAGTTTCTTATATGTATGAATACATTTCTACAGAAGATAAGTTACTAAGTAGTCATGAGAAATTTAGACCCTGATATGAAGAAACCAGATTTTTTTTTTCAGGTTCAAATACACAGGACAGCTTAATACACAATGGTTGATAAATAAGTATCTAGACAAATAAAAGCATTAAACACAAATAATTGCACATTTGAGAAACAATCCTCCTTTTTTTGGGTGTGTAATGGCCCTTCAGTTATAGAACACATACACAGCACCAATGTATTGAGTAGTTATAATACTAATACACATACCTTAAAGGAAAACTAAATACTAAAAGGAATTTCCAACTCTAACTTAATGTTTCTTTTCCCATAGCAAATCTCTTCAGGTTCTATGCTTCAGTTTCTGTACAGTGAGGGAACTGGACTAGTGTATCAGACTGAGAATCAGTCCCATTCAGTATGTGGACTTGGAAGTCACATTCTCTGATTCAAGTTACAACTCTAATATTTACTGCTGACTTTATCACCTGGGTAAAGGCTAATGAACATAGATATTCAAGCCTTCATTTCCTCATCTGTAAAACAGAGATTAAGAAATGGCCATCTGACTTAAAAGCTATCTTTGAGAAGCAAATGATATATTTTATATAATGTATTTAACAATGTACCCCATACACAGTTAATACAAAGGAAGCTCCTGAAAATTATTGGGGTTCAAAAAAATTAGATGGGCACCAGTCAGTTTGAGTCTTAGGCTTTGGATAATGATGTAAGTGTTCCCCAATTTTCAGCAAATAGGACCTTTCTTCACTTGTCTTATTCTTCTTGACCCATGCTAAGGGTACCTGCCAATATCATGTTGAATCTTCATGATCTTATCTTCATTTATTTTTAAAGTATCATTGAGTTTCTGCTGTGTTCTAGGTCCTTGGAACCATTTAATTCTTATTCTTGTAGACTTCATGATTAAATAAGGAAGCAAGACAAGAATAATTAGAATCTAATAATATATACGTTAGAAATATTTTGGCTAAATAAAATGTTGTCGAGAGCATAGAGTTAGAAGTCTTTGGGTTTCCCAGCAACACCTAAGGGTGGACTTGCCAATTAAAACAGTTCTTAAAGAACAAAGGAGTATTTCTAGTTGGATAAAGGGCTGATTGAATATTCCGGTTTGTGGAAACAGAAGAAGCAGTCTGAAAGGAATGGCCCAAAACTTCAGTGTGGCTGGAACAGATAGTCTATGGGATCATGGAGGCTTTTTGTGTTATGCCAGGGAGATAGGGTTTTTGCCTTATAAGCAATGGGAGACTAATGAAGATTTTTAAATGTTCTTTAGAAACACAGTTTTAGAGGCAGATGGAGGAAAGTGAGGAGGACAGACTGGTGTGTGTGTGTGTGTGTGTGTGTGTGTGTGTGTGTGTGTGTGTGTGTGTGTGTGTGTGTGTAGGGGAGGCAGGCAAGAAGCTGCTTCTACAGATGGAAGAAGACCTGAATAAGGTCTGCATTGGCAATGGTAACAGAGAAGAAAGACTAACCTCAAGAGGTATCTATGAGCTAGAGTCAACTGAACTTGGTGACTGATTGGATGAGGAGAGTCAGAGAGAAGGAGAGTTGATGAAGACTGTCCTGGGTCTGGGTAGGGATTCTCTCTATACTCAGGGTTAGTGAACGGGATCAGCCTGGACATGCTATACTCGATGTGTTGACTGTGTCCGGAGAGAGAGATGTAAGGAGAATGGGAAATGGCCTAGAGGGCTAAGCTAGAGATCAACGTCAGTGTAAATGAATTCACACACAAATGTCCTGCGTGTGAGCCTAAAGCACTGCACATAGCAACTGAGAAGTGGGAAGCAATATTTGTATTTATGAATCTCAACAGCACTCTCCCCTCCTCTCTGTGGAATAGAGCTGATTTCATTTAATCTCATGTGATTTCCCTCCTATGATAATTTCAAACCAGTGGCAGTGAAATCACTAACAGAGTAGTTTATTTGTGGATTAATTATGTTGTGAATATTGATTCAAAGTTTTATAGCACCTTTGGGGCTTTTCCATTTTCGCAAAGAAAATAACTTTTAACTAGAAGAAAATGGATCTTTCATTTCTCTTATTATACATGTTTAGACAATTGAGGGTTTTTTTTCCCCTTCCAGAGTTCCTTGGAGAGTAATAGCAGCTTGCATATTGTGTGTGAAGGTGTGTGTGTGTGTGTGTGTGTGTGTGTGTGTGTGTGTGTGAGAGAGAGACAGAGAGACAGAGAGACAGAGAGAGACAGAGAGAGAATTTTTTGGCTTGCTTTTCTCTAAATGCAATGGGGTCTATTTTGCCCACCTACTGTGGTACTCACTCTTATTAGGTATGGGGATGCTTTTGAATTATAATGTTGGTGTAGGCACCATACACAGAGAAGTCAGGATTCTATTGCTGTGAAGAGACCATGACCAAAGCAAATGTTTGTATTTTTTTAAATAATTTATTTATTCTTTTGTGTGCATTAGTGCAAAGGTGTCAGATCCCCTGGAACTGGGGTTACAGGCAGTTGTGAGCTGCCATGTGGGTGCCAGGAACTGAACTCAGGACCTCTGGAAGAATGAGCAAGCCAGTGCTCTTTACCCACTGAGCCATCATTCCAACCCCTTAAGTCAGGATTCTAAAAGTTTTAGCTACTGTTTTAGTTTGGTGGACTCATAAGAAATAACACTGTTTTTTTTTATGAAAGATGAAAGAGTGGAAGAAAGCACATTTTATAAACAATGCTAAAATGTATTAGTAAAAGATCAAATGTAACAATACTCTACTAAAAGGATTTTAACTTGATAAGAGTCTCTCGTGCCACATTTTTCTGCTATCCTGAGCCAACTAAAGCTTATCATTGTTTTGACTGCAGAAAATTTGTTTAATAGGCACTGTCGATAATTGCAAACGCAGGAGATCTAATCTCTCACTCTGAGGCCTTAGTAGAGGTTTGTGGTTAGAAGTCTCAGTTAAAGAGAATAAAATCACATTGCTAGTCTCTTTTACATCCTCTCCACTGTGTGGGGTCTCTACATACTTCTTTAAAGCTTTCTTCAGCCAACTGTTTACAGGGTCCTAGGTGGACCGTTTGATACTTTAGATATCAAAGGAATTAATTTGCAAGTAGAGACTTCTGAACTGTCATGGATTCTTTGAGGAGGGACCTGTCTCTAGAGATTTTATTCTCTTTCCTCCTCTTCCTCTTCACTTAGCTACTTCTTCTTTTTCTGTTTGTTGAGATAGCATCTCACTTTGTAGGCAAGGCTGGGCAGGATCTATAGCTTTGATCTTGTGACAATCCTTCTGCTGCAGCCACCCAAGTATTGAGGTTATAAATATGTGCCATCATAATGGTTACAGAGATTTTAACAGCCCTGAAAATAAGAGACACAAACACTCTTATCTTTGGGAAAAAAAAAAAGAAATTCTAAAAATTCACATAAAACAAAAACCCTGATTTTACTTTTGAAAACAGTCTATTGTATTATGAAATTTATTATATTATTTAAAAAAAACTCTTATAAAAATCACAACAGCAGGTGACATGTTGAGTCTGGTGAAAAGAATATACCCTATAAGACACAGTGCTCTGTGTGATTCAGAAAATACACTTACCACCTGTCCTCTAGTATGAATATCATCTAGCTGTGTCAATAGAAGACAAATCGATGAGTATCAAAGCAAGTGTTATACTTAACACTAGACTTTAAGATATCACCAGGGTATAAGTAAGCATATTCCCATTTGTGTTTTTAGCTTAAGTGTTTAAATGTCTATCATTGGTGTTTGTATTAAAAATCCACTAATATGTGATGTTTATTGCCATTTGGGTGAATTAGCACAATGTTTGTTCTGGGGTTCTATGGCCTGTCCACACACTGGACAAGTGAAAGTATTGCATGATCCAAGAGATTTAAAGAATTAGTCAGGATTGAACCTGCCTGACCCTTAGTAATCATGAAAGGGCCAGGAAAACTATCGATTAGCCAAGCAAATCCTATAGGTATCTATAGGCAAAGAGCTTTTGTCTTTAGATCATTTTCTAGTTATGTCACATGTGCTCTTGGAAAAATATACTCATATTTTTGGTTCCAGTTCAGCTTGATGTATACAAATGTAAGATAAGAAATAGATATTCATGCATGAATGCATGCATCCACATTTACAATTGTAATTATAATTTACTATTTACCAGGTATTGTTGTAGATACTTGGAATGGACTTGTAAATTACCAAGAAGGGTCTCTAATTCAAGCTTATATCATGGTGGGGGTAGCCAGACAATAAACAAGTAAATAAACAATTTTACCGATTATTTTGTACAGTGGCAAATATTTTCTCTCTCAGGGAATATGTCAGAAAATGACTTAGGTATGAACTTTGGATAGGTTGACCAGTAGTCTCTGAAGAAACATTATTTTGAATAATGAAGACAAAATAGTCATTTGTAGAGGAGAGGCTGGACATAAGTGGGCCAAAATGGACGCCAAAAGTTGGGCAGCTTTGCAGAGAGAGAGAGAGAGAGAGAGAGAGGAAGGAAGAGAGAGAGAATTGTAATTTGGACCAATTGTGTTTAAAATTGTAGTAGAAAGTTTTGGTTGACCATAGGAACAAACAAACAACAACAACAACCAAACCAAACCAAAACAAACCAAAAAAAACCCCCAGAACATAAAAACAAAAAACAAAACAAACCAAAAAAAAAAAAACCACCAAAGCTTTCTGCCCATTGGTGTATTTTTTAGCAGTAGTATTGAAAGACTTGATTGTCAGCAACCATTTTCCTGCTTCATAGGCTTGCTTCCATCGATTGTTGCTAGGAGGACTTTGACTCTGGACTGAACTCGTGGTGCTATTTCATGAACTCAGGAAGTTGTATGACCTAAGGAAGAAAATTTCATCTGGCTGAGACTTTGTCTATTCATAGTAGACTTGTTGCTTGGTATGCAAGTGTACTCTGTCTGTCTGTCTGTCTCTCTCTCTCTCTGTGTGTGTGTGTGTGTGTGTGTGTGTGTGTGTGTGTGTGTGTGTGTGCTGGGAAGTGGATCAAATTAGAGGAAATCAGAAGTGTGAGGTGAGGGTGTTTGTAGGATGCTCAGGACATGGATGGTGTGTGTATATAAGCATGCATTGAAGGACATGGAGATGGTGTGGGAAGAATGGGATGAGCACAGCAGAGACAGTAGGGGAGGCCATATTTTGGAGTAAGGTTTTAAGTAATGTTAGTTGGTATGTGAAGAAAATGTAAATGTGAGAGAAATCAACAAAGACATGGGTAAGAGGGATACTCAAAATTTTAACTACTTCTGTGGCAGAGAAATTAAGCAAACAGATTTGATAACCCACCAAATAAAACAGTTTCTGGATATATACATTGTTGCTATCATGCCAGTAATCCAGGTTGAATATGACACATGGATATAAGTATATCCAAGGAGAAGAGAGGGAGGATTCTAGCTTCTGCAATTGGAAGGTAATAGCGTGTTCACATTTCCCTCAAATTATCCCTTTCTCCATTAAGTGCTTTTCATTGTTATAAGGGATTCTTCCCTACCCCCTCTTTCTGTCTCTCTGCCCCATTGTGTGTGTGTGTGTGTGTGTGTGTGTGTGTGTGTGTGTGTGTGTTAAAGCCTGTACATATGTGGATGCATGTTGAGACTGGAGATTAAGACAGATGCCTTTCTCTAGTGCTCTGGGGCTCTTCACCTTGGTTTTTGAGACAGCGTTTCCCACTGATCCTGAAACTCACTGATTTGGCTAGATTAGTTGTATTTGGTCATATTGGTTAGTCAATGGCTTTCAAGAATTTTTCCCACCCACTAGCCCACTAGCTGTGGCACATTCACCTTTGTTTACCGGTGCTAGGGATTTAAACTCATGTCCTCACACTTACATGGCATCTTCCCAGACAATATTACTTTGCTTTCTTTTTGGTATTATTGTGCCAATTTCAGTAAAGGCTAAGAAGAATTTGTGATTTGGTCTTTAGCACATCTGTTCTATAAGTGCAAACTAATTTTGAGGTAAATGTTTAACTACTGTGGTTGTAAACATTCAAATTGCAGGTTTATAGTTGCCATTTTTTTTTCAGACTGAAAGCTTAAACTTAAACAGAAAATGTGGAATCATGACTCAGCCTTCTTATTACCACATTCAGTAATGAGAAACAGAGCCAGGACGTGTTCAGGCTAAGGATGATCATTGGAATAAATATTTATGAGTATCTGATAGATGCCCCAGTTCATTTTAATGACACAAGCCTTGGTTCTGCACGAAAGAAAAATGGAACCGTTCCTAGCCATCCCACATACTTCCATAGGCAAGAAAGAAAGCTTCACTCAGTTTAACATTTTCCTGACATCTTAGAATATATATTTTTTTAAGGAGAAGATTATGGGAAACATGGTGTCTGATGGGAACTCACCTAACAATGAAGTTGCATCTCTCTCAGTTCTTTGTGGTATCTTCTAGATGTGCTCTGATCCTTAACCCACAGAAAGTGTTACAAAGAACCTCTATGTGTGTGTGTGTGTGTGTGTGTGTGTGTGTGTGTGTGTGTGCATGTGTACATATGAGTGCATGAGTACACATGCGTATATGCATATGTGGAGGCCAGAAGTCAGCATCGGTTGACTTCCTTAATCAGTTTTGACTATGGTTTTGAGACTGGGTCCATCCCTAGATCCGAATTCATCTTTTTTGGCTAGTATTTTCCCAGCAAGCCCCTGGGCTTTGCCTGTTTCCATCCCGCAGCACTCGTGTTCCTGATGCGCACTGCCATGCCAGGCTTTTGGTGTTAATTTGGGGGTGTGGTCCAAACCTAAGTCTTCATGTTTATCAGCAGGCGCTTTACCCACTGAGCCATCTCCACGGAAAGAACCCTGTAAAGACATTGTTTTCACTTCTTACTGTACAGATGAAGAGAGAGAAGTCCACAGGGGCTGCTCTAGGTACAGACCCATGTGCCAGTCATGGGACAGAACCAGAATTCACTCTCCAGTTCCTTGAGCAGCACGGCCCAGCACTTCGGTTACTTTTCACCTGGTGCTGGCTTGTGGGTCACTGAGTGGGAAAAGAAGGAGAAGCTGCTGACACTCAACATCCTTTATGTTAAGAGTGTGTACAGTGGCTGTAGACAGTTTTGCCCCAGGATCTCTTTGTGGTTTGCTTGCTGCCATTCTAAGGTCTCCGGGAAATTTTCTCTGAGCAATGCGAAAGGAACCGAGAAGCAGTGCGCTGATCTTATCTCCTGCAACAGATGGGAGACACAAGAGCATCAACACAGCCAAGACTGAAGCATCCCACTCACAGACTCAAGTCCTCAAGCAGGCAGAACGCCCGTCCCTGAAGCCGATGCAGCCGCACCTGTGGTCTGTTCTCATCCCCTTGCCTTTAAAAAAAAAGTGAAAGCAGCAGTATTTTCCATCGGCATACTTTTAAACTTTTGCATTGTAAGACAAGACACCCGTAGAGAGGCGTGAACAAATAATAAAGAACCCTTTGAATGAATAACGATCACGTAGCCTACCTCACCCCCACAATTACCGCAAGCCCAGAATAAAACATTGTTAGCACACTGACACCTATCTGCTTTCTATGTTCTGATTCGAACTGTCTTCTCTCCTTCAGGCAAAGCATTAGGGGCCATTTGTTTCGTACTCTACTCTCTTAATGATTATGCAAGAAATCACAACTTGTGGACATTTCACTTGCCAGAAGTTGCACATAGCTTCACTGTCTTCCTAATGTGTTCTGGGTGGATAGGAGACTCCCTTTGCCACACCGAAGGTGTGATTTCTAATTCTGCTGCCTCGTGTGTGGCTTGTACAGCTGACCTGAGGCATAATGGTCCGTCTCAGGCTCTGTTTTGAAGGTTGGCAGTGCCGCTATTTTAGACACTCTTTCTAGGTGGTTGTATGTCTAGCTGCACGTATTAAAAAAAAAAAAAAACCAACTTATTCATGATTGGCTGAGATTCTTACCTGTCTTTCAGTTCATCAGTTCTCCTTAAAGCCTTGCCTAATACACCTTTTTAAAACACAGCCATTGATTGGATTTTTAATCTGTTAGTGTATTTTTTTTTGGCCAGTTTTAATTATTTCTTTTTCAAATTGGTTGACTTAAATTTCTCCTTTACCCTGTAGATATTACTTCAAGTTTGTCTTTCATTTTTCTAGACACAATGAGCACAGCTGTTTCATTTTGGGGCATCTGAAAATTCATAGGCCCGGAATGCTCGTGTTTGCTTATATAATCTGACATTTCTGTTGTTGCCTTTTGCCTCATGTTTCTTCTCTTTTTCTGTCTTTTTTTTTTTTTTTTACTGCATTTATCATTTTATTTTAAAGAACTATTTGTAAAATTGATTCTACATCTAGGATATATGTCTTTTCTACCTGGGTTGCATTTTTGCTTTTAAAAGTCTAAGGAAATGGCGGTCCAAGATTACCTTAACTAAAACCCCAGGATTGAAATTTTTCTGAACCACACTCAACATGATGATCAGGTTTCTCTTTACTCCAAGGATCCTTCTTGGAGCAAATTCTCTGGAAAGCAACCTATTGAAGAAAACATCTCCCAGCTTCTTTGCTTTGCCGACTCTGGGGAGATCAGGCATAAAAACAGAGGTTTGAACCTGGGAGAGAAATAAATTTTCTCAGAGCCAAATCCCCTCTGAAGTCCTGGTTCCAGGGCTTGGTGCATCTTAACCTTCATTTTCCCCTCTTCAGGTCGATACCTTAACCCCTGCATTACTGCTTTCAGTTATTTTGTTTATTACTCAGTGTTGTTTTGCTTTTGAATAAGGTGTATTGAGATAATTAGAAGCTGGAACACATGTTTAGTTTTTTACAGCCAAACATCTAATTTGAGAATTGTTTCCCAGAAATATGAGAGGAATACATTAAGGATTAGAGACACTAATGTGAATAACGAAATGACTAAATAAATGGACTGTGATAAAACTTTAAAGAAGACACAAAGCACAAGGCAAGTGGATCATCTTGTACGATACCAATCTGAATATAAGTTGGCGTCTTTCTTTAAGGAAGTAATATGGCAAAATAAATTTGGGCAAAGGCTATAATGTTTACCTAAAAGCAAATTGTTAAAAATAATTCTGCTATCACTTTAGTGCTCAGTTTTTTTTTAAATACTTTATTTTTTTTTCTTCAAGTTACATCTCAGTAACAAACCCCTCCCTATTCCCCCTTCCTAACCCGCCCTTCCACCCAGTGCTCAGTTTTGATAAACCATGAGAGAGGAACACAAATGGCTCATTATATAGTCATCGAAAATGAGCATGCTGACACCAGAGCACAAAATAATATTTGCTATATAAAGTAATACCACTAAAAAGTCAAAATCAAACATACAGAAATAGTTTCCATTTTACTAGGGTTGGCTATTTTTTTCCTTTAAATTATTTTATATTGTTTGATAGTCTTGAGGGGGAAAAAGAGATTTCACAATTAAGTGAAAGCTACCATTTTGATAATTTTTTTTCCAAACAATTTTAGCACAAAACTTTTCATAAAAAATGACACATTATTTTTAAAAAGTCAAGTAAGCAGAACAGTTTGAACCTATATGTCAGTAATTCACAATCTGCAACTAAGCTAAAACTATTTCAATATCTTCCTCCTGCGGTCTCCATGTAGCTCACAAAACAACCCTGTTTCCGGTGATCTTAAAAAGTGAAAAAGTGAGCAGAAGTCTGGGGCCTCACCTTGATCATTGGGCTGATTTGGATTTTAGTGAATGGAGTTCATAGAAGACATGTTATTGTATGAACATAATTGATCTGTTCCTTTACTTTTCAGCTGGAGGATGTAATACTATTCATATAATCATTTAATTTTGGCTCCAGTAAATTTATATACTTTTAAATGATTTTTTCATTCATCATTCTTCATGTCTTTCCTTGTTCAACTAAAGGAAAATCATGCTTTAGTTTCACTTTTAAAACTTACTTCTTAGGAGAGCTGTCCCTGCCCCTCACATGCTGCAGCACTCGGAAGAGTTGGCACTGCACCTTGTCTGAATAGCACACTACAACTGGTCCTGGATATGGGGGATGTGGGTGAGCCATCCCTGAGGGAATGAGTGTGGGAGAGCCAGCCCTGCCTTCTATGTGGTGGTGTTGGTTAGGGAGAGATCCCCTCCCTTCCTTTTTGTCCTCACCAACATTGACTGACAGGAGATCTGGCCTAGATGTAGTCACAAGAGCAGGAGAGCAGGCCCTGCCCCCCTTCCATAGTAGAATTGGCCTTGCAAGAGGGGGGTTGCAGGTCCAGAACCAGGGCTTTGAGTTGGCCCACCCCAATGTCTACCTCATGGATGAACTGTTGGAGTACAAGAAGAGGCCAGTTCCAGAACCCAAAACTACAGGATCTCCATGACACAGGACAATTACAGCATATCTGAGAGGAGTTCCAGTGAGGTTCCAGTATTGACAAAGTAACAGAAACCAGCGGCCTTGCACCAGACCAAGGAGTCATTACAATGAACATTTGCAAGCAAAATGTATGGACAAAAGGGAATATTGTGGGACACACTGACAGACACACTACAGCTTCCATAATGAGATTTTATTTTTCATGCTTGGACAGATAACAAAAATATGGCACTCATTTATCTGTTTATCATATGGCACCCTGTGTGAAACCTGTATAAGCATGGAGACGCTGTCTGTTTGAGACATATTATCTAAACATGTTACTTGATACATAATATTTTATATGCTATCCATCACTGAAAAGCCCATTTCTGGTTAGGTGTGTTCTAGTACCTAGTATTGTCTTGTCACATTCCGGTTTTGTTTGCTTGGCTATAAGACTTTCATTTTGGTATAAATAGGGGTGACTTTATAAAAAAAGCACTTTCCCACTTGAATATAATAATTATTAAGGCAACATGCTCACAACACATCACTCTTGCTTTGCTTTCTCTTTTGATCCAGGAGAAATCAATGACTCGACCAATCATAGGATGTTTTCATTTCACAATGGAGGTGTACAGATTTCTTGCAAGTACTCTGAGACTGTCCAGCAATTAAAAATGGAGTTGTTTAAAGAGGGAGAAGTCCTCTGTGACCTCACCAAGACCAAGGGAAGTGGAAATGTTGTGTCTATCAAGAATCCGAAGTTCTGTCCATATCAGCTGTCCAATAACAGTGTCTCTTTTTTCCTAAACAACCTGGACAGTTCTCAGGGCAGCTATTACTTATGCAGCCTGTCAATTTTTGATCCACCTCCTTTTCAAAAAAAGAACCTGAGTGGAGAATATTTGCATATTTATGGTAAGACATTGGTTGCTTCAATCACTGGGGCTTAAAAGCATATGCTCATTTCCAAGACTTTTCTCACCAATGGAAACTATTAAATAAGTATCTTTTGTATTGAAAATTTTTTAAGGTATAGTTGACAACAAATCATCTTGAATGAAGTATGCAAAGAATGATGTATCATTAATATTAGTTGATATTTATTGAAAATAAGTGATTTAGTGACATATACTGTTGAGTCAGAATTAGGGCATAATCTTTCAAACACATAATCTTTCAAAATCTTTCATGGCTATTACCTCTATTCACCTAAGATAGAGAGCAGTTTGGAGAATGAGATGAAGATGACTGAGGATCAGTTTTATAGCGTGTATTTCCTTCTTGCTCTTGTGAAAGTTGCAGATGAAAAGGCATCATCTATAAGTTACATTTGTAAACACACTAGCATAGTCTTTCCAGTTTGAATCTTGGAATCCTTGCTGTAATGTGGAGTTGAGGTTAGTTGCCGTCTATTGGATTTCTTCATTGTAAGGAAGAAAAGCCGTCCTTGATTTAAAAACTTCTTTACGTTTCATGACAGCACTCTTTATTCAGCATTGAATGAAGACACATGTTTCTGGGTCTTTCATTAACATACTTTCCCCCTCCTCCAACCCAGAATCACAGCTTTGCTGCCAGTTGAAGCTCTGGCTGCCCATAGGATGTGCAGCTTTTGTTGTGGTCTTCATTTTTGGGTGCATATTTATCTTCTGGTTTGCAAAAAAGGTAATTTCTACTTTTCCTTATACTCTCTTTCCTGGGTAGTTGTTTGCTCATGAAAGAATGTCAGATGCTGTTCTCAAAGTAACCTGGGCAAAAGGAGATAATTCTTTTTCCTTAAGATAAAAACACTAATTAAACTAATAGCTCGGAACAGAGATTATCTATTTGTTTTTTTTAGCAGCTCACTCCATTCCCAAAAGGACTCAGAGGCTTACAGAGAAATGTAATTATTATTATTTTTTTTTCATAGAAAGATAGAAAACTTGGGCCAGTCAGTGACAAAGGTTAGGAAAGAGGTTAAAATAGATGCCTTTGATTTTTCAAAATTGTTAAATGTTGGATTAAGGTTTGAATCCAACCTTCCTAAGAGTCAGGACAAAGCTGATACAATTAGTTGTGAGTTCCAATTGGCAAATTGAAACAGTGAGCTTCTCTTACAAGGTACCAATAATAGCTAGGAAGAAACTGCTTCTTTTTATGTCACATTATCAAACCCCTTGTTTTAAAGGAAAACGTCTGAAAAGCTATTCAGAGCAGTGTAACAGGGATAACAAAATACCCCTTTTTTTGTGGTGGAACATTCTCTTTAGCTGTTCACACAGCCGTTTCTCAATCAAAGAGCTTACACCATTCTGCATATTATGTATATAAGCTGGCCAGACTCTGTGTGTGTGTTTGTGTACCAGACTATCATTTGAGGAGGTAGAGTATGCCCTAAAGCCCATTATCCAAGTCTATCAGGGAAGGAATATCAGGGCAAAAATGAGGAAGAAAACACAGAAAGCATTTAAAAAATTTTTTTTAACGGTGTGTGTGTGTGTGTGTGTGTGTGTGTGTGTGTGTATAGGCACACATGTAGACACACGAGTATACTTTCTCTTTCTGCCATTTTAGGTCCTGGGGATTAGATTTAGGTCATCAGGCTTGGCAGCCAGTGCTTTTTTTTTTTTTTTCCTACTGAACCATCTTGTCAGATCAGAAAGCATAGTTCAGAAAACCTTTTGTGTGTTGTTCTACTGAGCCTAAGTCAATAATTATGCTCTTGTCACACCCCACTTCAACAAAACCCAGGAAACACTTGGTGGGAGAACAAGCATGAAGGTGGGAAACAGCAGATAAAAAAACAAAACAAAACAAAACATGTTTCTGTCTCTTTCAGAAGTATGGATCCAGCGTGCATGACCCTAATAGTGAATACATGTTCATGGCGGCAGTCAACACAGCCAAAAAGTCCAGACTTGCAGGTACTTTAGGGATTTGGGGAGGAAGGAGAACTCTTCAGATTAAGACTGGAATTAATCTGTTCATTTTTATTTTAAAAGAAAGGGAAGCTAGGCGTAGTGGTACACATCTTTAATCCCAGCACCCCGGAGGCGGAGGCAGATGGATCTCTGTGAGTTAGATACCAGCCTGGTCTACCAAGAAAGTCCAGGAGAGCCAGTATTAACCAGAGAAACCCTGTCTTGAAAAAAAAGGGGAAATTTCCCTAAGTATAATTTTAGTGTATTTCCCTAAGGATAATTTTAGTGTTATGTGTGAAAATCTGGATTTTTACTTTAATTGTGTTTATGCACTCTATAGTATATTAAAAAATAATGTTTGTAAATTGCTTTTGAAAATAAATTATCAGGGGTCAAGGATGTAGTTCAGTTGATAGAGTTCTTGTCTAACATATATAAATCCCTGGATTCAATCCAGTGCCATACAAATGGACTTGGTGTCACACACCTGTGATCCTAGTACTCAGGAGTTGGAAGAAAGAGGGTCAGAAGGGCAAGGTTATTTTCATCTATATAGTGAGTTTGTGGCCAGTCTGTGATGTATGAAATCCTGTCTCAAAATTAACAGAGAGAGAAAAAGAGAGAGGGAGGAATGGTAGAGAAAAGAAAAGAAAAGAAAGCAGATTGTAGTAAGAGAATAGCAATTTAAGGTTAGCGAGGGCTACAGAATAAGATGCTCCAGGCCAGGCTAAGCCACGTGATGAGTCTTTGTCTCCAAATAAAAAGTTAAAAAAAATGCTGTCTATGTGTGCACCTCGCTGACAGCACACTTATCTACCATACATGAGGTCTTAGGTTCAAACCCTACTACAAAAGAAAAAGATCCACAGGCCACAGTTGTTTCGAGGTAATTTTCAGCTAATATTTAAAAATTTGAGATGCACTTGGATCTTCCATGTTGTAAAGTTCACGAAATCAGATGGTGGTCATTTATTGAATATCCTTTAAATGCAAGTTTCTGGGTAAGGTACTATGTGGGTGATGAGAACTTTAGATGAGTCTGGGAAGAGAGATTTAGGTTGATGCTGTTGGGGGCAGGGAGGAGGAATTCGAAAAGATACTCAGTTGATTGGAAGAATGTGCGAGTTTGGAACAGCTGAGTGGCTTTGGAAATTTAGGTGGAGGTTTTGCCTAGTCCGTTGAAAGTTAGAGGGAGATGTTGTCAAGTCTGAGGAATATCCAGAGAACTTGAAACATCCATTGTGGAATTTTTACACATCTTGTGCCTATGGGTAGAATGATGTGGGGTAGGACAAGAAACCAAAGCCACCACATTTAAGCTACCACTCAGTGGTTCAGGGCTACACATAGACTGTCACGGAATCTCTGCATGGAGGAGGGTCTAGCCCTGCACTGTTAGTCTTTATTCTCTCTTTAGATAACTGGAACGGAGGCCCAGACTGCCATTAACTCCTTTCCAGACAGTAAACACCACCACTTTGGCACTTACAATCGCCTTTGCTGGATAACTTTGCTCCTGAGAAAAGCAACAGAACACTTCATCCCAATTACTGTGTTAATAATAATCGTATTCTGTTTTAGTTTGGATTCCCTCAAACAGAGCCAGAGATAAAGGACTTGGGTGCAAATAGTTCACTGGAGTGATGATCCTAGGGAGAAGTGGCAAAGGGGTAGGAAAGAGAGAGACAGACAAGAAGAAAAGGAGATTATAAGGTTGAGGGGATGTTACCAAGCTGGTGGCCCTATGTTCTGACTTAATGGGACCCCTCAATTTCTATAAAGGATGGGAAATGGGACACTTTAAGCATTGGTTTCATTTCAATCAGTTGGGAGCTGCCTGCAAGGGGCATTTCCTCTCTCTCGTCCCTGAGCTGCGCTCAGAATAAAGCTGTTCTCAAGGCTTCAGAGAAAGCCGGAAACAGCAAGGAAGAGTGAGGCACGATGGGACTATGGTGCTGGAGCAGTCAGCATGCTCAGATGAGTCTTATTGGCTACAGCCAGAACCAGTGATGGGCGGTTCAAAGTTCAGATAACGTGCAGTATTCATGTCAAGAGGGCGATAAGTAACACTTCATGGGAAGTGAGGACCTAGTGCTGCGTCTTGAAGCATAAGATGTGTGTGTGTGTGTGTGTGTGTGTGTGTGTGTGTGTGTGTGTGTGTATGTTCTGTCTGTCTGAAGGTATGCACCACAGGGGAAAGTAGAAAGCTTGTTGAAGGGAAATCAACTCGTGTTGAATGTTTTGTTACAGGTGTGACCTCATAACCTGGAACACCGGGACCTAGTAAGGAACCACACGGACCAGTTGCCCTGAAACTTGAATGGAGAAATTCTATTTTCTGGACCACAGGGCATCTGACTTGATTTGACTACAGGCATCTCCTGCTGGCGTTTTTGTTTGTCTGGATCAGTAACTGACAGCCACTCGGAATTTCAGCAGACTGCCCAGGGATTGTTGAGTCCTTTTAAGGCAAACCCCTTCTTATAGAAGCCCAACCTCATGTGTACTCAACAAACAGACCTTACTGGGATAGCATCCCCTCTCTCCGCACCTGCTTCTAGCTCTGTACTGGCCAGGAAAACAAACACATCTACAACATTTTTACAAAAATGCCAAGGGTATTCATCTGTAGAGCACACAGGCAGCCAATGGCCAACATCTGTCCTCAACTTTCAGATTCCTTTTTCTTTCGGTAGGATCAGCATCCCTTCTGGAATCAGACAGTAGAGGGAGATGCTTCACAATGGAAGCTCTTGTTTCTGAGCTGTTCATGTATATACTCAATGAACTCATACATTAGTACCAACACAATGTTCTCTTCCAACTTCTAGACTCCAGTCGATCACTGCTTGTGGGTTTAGGTGCCTCCTCTTGCCTTCAAGTTTCCCTTTAAAGATACTTCCACATGTCTACTTGGCAGCCTGTAGCAACAGGAAGTTGTCTACATGTTGTTTTCCCTCTGTAGCTCAAAAAATTAGTGGATTTCATCTTTCTCATATTCTCCCTGCCAAAGTATTTTTTTTCCTCCAAAGACATCTTGTTTTCTAAATTCAGTTAATATGGTTTACTGTGTTGGTATTAGTGGCAGTAAACATTGCTCAGAATCAAAAGCAAATTAATTTTGCTATTGTGTTTTCTACCATTATCTGTACTTCCATGGTGCTATTAATCACAAGCTTAGCTATTTTTGTAGATTATATTAAAGTTGCAAGCAAGCAAAGCAACCCTCGGGTTAATGGGCAAACATTCTCCTGGGGTAGAATGAATTATCTATTTAGCCTGAAAGCCGCAGTTTCTGGAGGTGGCTGCCAGGTTGCAGCCAAGCTTCCTCTGGGTTTGACAGGTTGAAATGGTCCCCATCAGACTGAAGCAACACTCTAGACAATGCTGGGATCTCAAAGTTGGGAGACGCCATCGAGCCTGGGACAAGCGGCTGCTTTGGTCTAGGATCCATGAAGAAGCACAGAAAGGCCAAGACAGAGTTCCTTCTTCTAGAAACTGTGCAGCCTGGAAGCCAGCCCTGGCACTCTAAGATAGTTTTCTTTAGGATGCCAGTTAGCTGGAAGGATTCTGAAGTGCAAACAGCACATGATTGCTCTGAGCTGGACCATTTCCTCCACTTTCCTGTCTGCACGCCTAAGGCTTCTGGAGCAGCCAATGTGTATGCAACATAAAAAAAAATAAGTAAAATAAGACTATAGTTTTAAATTGTAGTTGCCTACTTACAGTTTACTTTAAAAGTGAGATGTGATGTATCATTATATATACTTATTACGTTAAGTATGTGTAATGCTGGCTGTGTACAGTACAGTACTGAACTTGTAATTTGAATCAAGTGTGGTGTTCTCTCTGCAGCTGACTCAGGCGACCTGGCTGGCTTGTTGAGGGCATTCCCTGAGTTGGATGTATCTTTCTGTGTTGTGGGTGAGGGTGCTTCACTCTGTTTCTTGAAGGATCCTTATCTCAGCACTGAACAGTTAACAATGAATTCTTGAAGAACAACATTTCTGTGAAATAGAAACTGGCTTTAACAGGAGCCACTGGCTAAAAAGAAAAAATGTTAGCAATAATACGATGTAAAGGATAAACATTTGTGTTCAGCAATGGAACATAACCTTGTGTTTTCTGGGGGGCAGAGAAGTGACAACCTTAGCTACCGCATGCAAATTAGCCCTTGCTCTCCAATGACCTTGTGTGCCATATAAAACAGTTACTCCCTTCATCCTGTTGTGTCCCTTTTAAAGTCTGAAACACAAACATAAGAGAGTCAGAAGCACAGAAAAGAGCATTCTGCCCCTGGATTAGTTTCTGTGTTGACCTCCTAACCCCGCAGAATGGTGCCGATTTCCTATGCAAAAGGAGGCTGAGCTCTCTAGTTACTTGACAGTCACCAGTATCAGAAAATGAACTCTGACATGCCAGAAGTCTTTGGTCTGCATTGAAGATCTGCCTCTTGCTTCTAGGATATATGCAGGAGCTGAAGGTTCTGCTGTGGACTTCCCTCTGTGTTTAGTTGTCCTGTCTCTGGAGTGTTCTTCATTCTGGACAGTTCTTCCGTCTGTGGCCTTGGCTCTTCTGCAGATGACAAGCTGTTATTTGTAGAGTGTTCCTTGTTGGGGTCACACTGGTGTTTCTCCATGAATAAAATGAGGTTCTTCGTCTTTAGCAGAAATAACACAGATGTGGTATTGTGCTCTTTCAGCTGTGCCCTCTAGGGCAGCTCACATTTTGGTTTGTTATGTTAGTGTGGAATGTTCATTCATTTTCATCACGTGACTAAGGTCTTGTCTGTCAAGCTTCTCCACTGTAAGGTGATTCCACCCCCAACAGTTAATAAAATATGCTTTGTGAGAAAGCGTTTTGAAATCTTCTGGTCCTCATTACAATTTCAATTTATTCATGTGTTCATTTGTAGCTTCATGGTGCTATGGTTTCTTATTTCGTTAAATAGATAAAAAAGTTATTATTATTATTATTATTATTATTATTATTATTATTCTATTTTTTTTTCTTTTTGCTGTCTAGAAATAGTCTTATATGGCTCTGGCTGGCCCTCATATTTATTAAGGACCTTAAATTTCTGATCCTCTTGGAGTGTTGGTTTTGCAAGTGTGAGCCACTGCATCTAGTTTTCAGATAATGGAATTGAAACCAGAACTTCATGTATGCTAGCCAACTGATCTGTATCTCTAACCCATTATTCTGTTTTGATAATAAAACTGTCTCATCCTTAGCAGCCAGTGCAAAATGTGTTTTAAAGACAAAGTCTAGGCTTCAGTTATACTCACTGTTTCTGGGATTTCTATGTTCCTAGGACCAGGCAGTGGGCAGTGTTGGAGATATAATCTACCCAGATAGGTTAGATACGTGTATAAGTATAAATACAGGGACAATCATGATGAACATCACATATCTGTGTGTCTATAAAACTCTACAGACACATACACACGCCTTCGCTTGCATCAATTCAGAAATCTGTAAATTCACATCCATGCCACGAATCTCACACAACACTTTGTTGATCATTCTAGTTTGGTATCCTTCTTTTATTTATCTGACAGTAGGAAACCCGACTTTTACATTTTCAATGCACTGAATATATGATCAATTCCTGGCATGAAATCTACCTGGCATCATCCTTCCTTCCCCTGCTCTAGTCCACACGGAATATCTACCGGGATACCTACCTCTTCGCATCCTAAAGAAGACTATCTGAAAGTGCCAGGGCTGGCTTCCAGGCTGCACAGTTTCTAGAAGCAGGAACTCTGTCTTGGCCCCTCTGTATCTATCTACTTTTATGCCCAGCTACCTTGTTACTTGTTACTCTCTTTGCTCAGGCTGAGCCCCAACTCTTACCCTGAGATTTCCCAGTGCGTGAATAGATTTTCCTCCATGAGGACACATTCCTTCTCTTACTTGCAGCCACGGCCACAGTGGACTTCCTGGATGAAGATACCTAGTTGTATGCCTTGGCCTGCATAATGTCTAAGTTCCAATCGCCTGTCATAATCCAATAGATATTTCTTCCCTGACTTTCTTCTTTCCATAATTGTTAGTGGTTTTTTTTTTCACTTATCACAGACTCTTCTTACCTTCAAACGCTATCTCAGTGTTTCTAGAGGGACTCAAATGCAAACACTCTCTTGGATTTTCTGGACTGAGGGCACCTCGTAGTTCCTTGTTTACTCCTCAACAACTTCCACATCTTAGGGAACAGCTCTTCATTAAGCCTCCCCATGTAACCTTTAAAAATTCTATACATTTCTGTGGAATCCCTGCCAAGTTGTGCCAAAATGTGACCTGCTTCCTGTCATCTAGCCTTATATCTTATCCCATCTCCAACATAGGCTTGGGACATGGAATTTTCTGTGTCTGACTTATGGTGTCTTAACTTCCAATGGATACATTTCTCTACCTTATAATATCTGTTTTATTTTCAGTTAAGATCACAGTCCTCACAAGGAGAGACCACTTTTTCCTTTTGTGATTCCCAATCGTTAACTCTGTTAAAAAAATCTTTTATTGGGTGGATAAGATTTCCCCTGGTGACACAGAAGACAGGCTGTGCCTAGACTCTGTTAGTTAACCTTTGTTCTATGGAAAGAGGAGCTGGGGAATTTGACATTTTCCAGAAGAGTGAACACATCAGTATTGACATCCTCCTCCAGGGTCTGTGCTTGAGGTAAGGTGAGGAGGATGGAGACTCCACTGTTGGTTTCACCAGAAGGCAAGTGATGATATCTCCTACTTCGTGCCATGTTTTTTTTCTCTCTAGTTTGCCAGTGAGTGCTCATGATTTCAGCATCTGAATCTTAGCAGCTCTCCACCTTGCCATATGTTCTGTCTGTGGAAGTGAAACAGACTGAGATTGAGCCTATAAATAACTAGGATGCCAACTTGTGTGGACTCTTCGCTTCCTTAATGTTTAAAAATCTATCCACTGCTGTGTCATTTAGGGGGACATGGTCTACTGAGACCCAGTGTCATCCCTCCTCCCTTAAGGTCTTCAGCATGATGTTACCTATGACTGTTTTTAAAATTTTTCAAGAAGCTAGAAGCTGCAGTCAGGCTGGTTCACTGGGAAATATGGTCCCTGGGTGTAGAAATGGCAAAAACCATGAATGTTTGACTCTCTTTCTCTGGA
>CAJQZJ010014103.1:8591954-8611479 GCA_907164525.1 Lophiomys imhausi | reverse complement strand
GGGGGGGGGGGGGGGGGGGGGGGGGGGGGGGGGGGGGGGGAAACAAACCTTACAGGAGTGGAGTCAGGCAACTTGACTGCTACACTAAAGCGTCCCCTTTGGATCTAAGAATAGAAGACAACAGGAACAGACGGCTAAGACAAATGGCCAAGCACCCCAGAAAAAGCAGGATTCAAGGCGGAATGACTCCAACAAAAGAAAGCGATGCCATTTCAGCCAACCCGGATCAAATCACCACAACTGAAACACATGAAAATGATAACAATTCTACATTATGGAAAGTGATAGAGTCCCTTAAAGAAGCACTGAAATTCATGAAGGAATTCAAAGAGGCCACGATTTCACAAGCGAAAACTATGGAGAACACCATCAGAGAACTTCAAAACAAGGTAGCTCATCTTGAACACGAAAAGGACAGGGCAATAGAAGACTTCCAGGCAAAGACAAGCAATTTGGAGCAGGAAATGTACAAAATGAATAAAACCATCCAGGAAATGAAAATGGGAATGGAAACAATAAAGAAAACACAGTCAGAGTTAAAAATGGAAATGGAGAGCCAAGGGGAGAGAACAGGAACTATGGATATCAGTACCAAAAATAGGATCCAAGAGATGGAAGACAGGATATCAGGCATGGATGATTCGAATGAAGAAATCAGTACAACATCCAAAGAAAATGAGAAAGCTAAAAAAAAATCTCTCACCCACAACATCCAAGAAATCAAGGACTCAATGAAGAGAAGGAACCTAAGAAACATAGGCGTAGAGGAAAGAGAAGACTCCCAACTCCATGGTCCAGGAAATATCTTCAACAAAATCATAGAAGAAAACTTCCCAAACCTAAAGAAAGAGATGTCAATAAAAATCCTAGAGGCTTACAGAACACCAAACACATTATTATGTGTTACTCTTGCCACATAATAATTGAAACTCCAAATATAGAGAACAAAGAAAGAATATTAAAAGCTGTAAGAGAAAAAGGCCAAGTCACATATGTCGCGTCCCCCTTGACCAGCAAGGATGACGCAACTCACAAAAGCTCTTCTCCAGCAGTTTATTCAGGTCCCTTGAAAACAGTATTCTGAATTCCGAATGCCTGGGCAGACCCAACCCACAGGCTAAATACTAAAATGAACAGCCAGTCAAGTAAAGCCAAATGGTGCTATCTCAGAGGCCCACGTATGCGGAAGCAAGCCAGATCAGCGGTCTTTGCCAAATATGAACTTATTATCATAGAGAGCGCTCACCGTCGGGCTGGTGGAAGGCGGAGACCAGCGCCATCTTTAGGGCACGGCACATCGCAGCTCTCTACAGTTCCCCCTTTTTTTAATTTTTTCTAAAGTTGGTAGAAGTCCCTGGAAAGGCTTCATAATCCCTCTATCTGGGGATCTCACGGTGGGCCTGAGCCTGTAGGAGGGCGGTGCTCAAACTCTTACCCGTCTCTGGGTCAGCCTCCCCACTCGGGACTGCCCTGTCTTAGGTGGCCGAGACTTACCCGTCAACTCCGTCACTGACTTGCCAGACCCTAATATCCGTGGAACGAATACCTCAGTGGGCAGGAACTATGCTTAGTGAAGATTTACTTCATGGCAGCAAGCCATGCCTGAGGGGACTGGCCCGCCTCAATGGCGACAAGGGCTTGTATAATCATGGCTGCATTACGCTTTTGTGTAGCTCTCATTTTATAGATGCACCATAGGCAAACCAGAGAGGCTAGTATCATTAGTATTGCCAAAGAGCCTACGCCCGCCCACTCCTTAAGATGATCCATAGCTGTCTGTATCCAGGAAGTCAAACCAGTAGCCAGGCTCAGATCCACCCGAGTGGAATTGATGTGGACGATTGTCGCTCTCAGCTCTCTCATCAAATTTTCAAATTCAGCTGACCAATCCTGTAAGAGGAACTTTGACAATTGTCTAGACAAATTAGCAGCCTTTGTAAAATTTTGATACTGCACGGAAGTAACACACAAATCTTGCAATTTCCACTCACACCCCAATTGTGCTAATTGCCAAAGAGAATCAATCTGTTCTTGTATTAAATCTATGCGTTGATTAACTATCATAAGACCTCCTTTGAGATGAGAATTCATAGAGGTCTGAGTATCCAATGCCTGTGCCACAGTGGCTGAGATGTTATTCAGGGCATTGGCAGTCTGCATAGAACTAGACAAGGCAATAGCTGAGGCAGTAGCTCCCACAGCAGCAACAGTGATAGCAGTAACAATAGCTGTAGTGATGCCAAAATCTCTTTTAAACCTGAATAACATCATGGTATTAGGGGCCTCTACAGGAACTGGTACATATCGAGGCATTCTAGTCACCACAGCCACAGGAAAGGCTGTGGCATTCCAGCATAGGGCATAAAAACATGTGCCTGGAGTGCATACTAACTTTTCTTCACCTAAGGATGCACTCCCATTACTTACAATCCACAGAAAAGGAGGCCAGAGACATACTGGCAAGGCTGAAAAGTTCTTGTTGCGGTAAGAATGAAACAAAGAATTCCAAGTACCAGAGCCACTACTGCTAGAGAAATCCAGATTGGTAGCGGACCCTAGGGAAAAATTACCTCTTTGATAAATTCCTCCCCCAAGCATAATGACAGGTCCCAAGTCCATGCAACTTCCATTTACTCCACACAAAAGCCACAAATCAAAAGGATTGGTGGCAGTCTGCTGAGGATCCCTAATAGATATATCAAGCATTCCTGTACAAGACTTATTCACTATATTACTAATCATGGGGCTAAAGGAAAAATAATCTTGTTGAACCCAAACTGCTCTGCGCTCCTGACATCCAGTCCAGGGAAAAGGTCCTTCCTCTCCTGTGGATCCTTTACAAAAAGGTGCCCAGCGTGGCTGTCTGGGGGGGGTCCCGGTCAGAGACTTGTGTGGGCCACCATCCTTTAAGGCGAGAACCAATGCCTGAAAACAAACCACCACTCCTACCCCCAAACCTCAGTTGTGGTAAAAAATCTGCCGACTGCTGAGACAATTTAATGCATTTTGTATCATCTGACCTATTGAAGCTCATTAAAAAGCACAAACTACCCTTCAAGCTGACATTTCTATTACCCTCTATAGGGCTTCTCTGATCATCAAAGGGAAGGTAGGGTAAGCCTAGGCTTCTATTACTGCTAAATAAGCATGGAAACACAGTTGCATCATGTCTGACCAGCATCGGCTTTGGGAATATCGACAGGATCCCCCATCTCAGCTCGGTCATTCCTGACATACTCACTGCTACTATCACCAGGATCCTTAGGAAGGTCTTCATGACGAATCTTCCTCACAAGGCATTCAGGCACCCACACTGGATCTTGCTGATCCTGAGGAAAAACACAAACAGACCCTCTCGCCCATGTTAGCACGGGGTCAGGCCCCCGCCAAGAGCCTGTCAAAATGTCCTTTCACTTCACCATGCTTTTAGGTGAACCATGGGAATCCTGATATCTGTCCGCTGCTGAGCGGCCCTGAGCATCCAAATTGAAAAAATTTAAAGTAAATAAGGCTAAAGACATTCTCTTCTTGGGGGTACGGCCTTGGCCTATTCCCCCTTTTTGTTTTTGCAAGCATTCTTTCAAGGTGCGATGAGCACGCTCCACAATTCCTTGTCCTTGAGGATTGTATGGTAATCCATGATTAAGCTGTACCTCCATCTGATTACAGAAGGAGACAAAGGACTGTGCCGTATAGGCTGGTCCATTGTCCGTTTTCAGCTGCTGTGGTTTTCCCCATGCAGCCCAGGCTTCTAAGCAATGTCCTATGACATTGCGAGCCTTTTCTCCACTCATAGGTGTAGCATGTATGATACCTGAGCAGGTATCCACAGATACATGAATATATATATATATTTTTTTTGGTTTTTCAAGACAGGGTTTCTCTGAATATCTCTGGCTGTCCTGGACTCGCTTTTTGTAGACCAGGCTGGCCTCGAACTCACAAAGATCCGCCTGCCTCTGCCTCCCAAGTGCTGGGATTAAAGGCGTGCGCCACCACCGCCCGGCACATGAATATATTTTAAGGTTCCAAATTCTGAAATGTGGGTAACGTCCATTTGCCAGATTTTAAGTGGTATCAACCCTCTAGGGTTCACTCCCACACTGGGAGGATGATGATGAATCACACACTGAGGACAGTCCAAAACTACTTGTCTAGCATCTGCTCTAGACAAATGGAATTTCTGCTGTAGAGTTTTTGCATTTACATGAAATAATTGGTGAAACTGTCTGGCTTGATCCAGGAATGAGCTCCAAAAAATGCATTCCATCCTGGTCCATTGATCAACTTTATCATTACCCTCACTTAATGGTCCAGGTAATCCTGTATGTGCTCTGATATGTTGAATATAAAAACACCTTTTTCTCTGCCAGATTAAAACTTGTAACTCTTGTAATAAGGCACATACAGTACTATTATTCTTAATAGGACCTACTAATTCTAATACTTTCACCGCGTTGACCACATAGACTGAATCTGAAATCAAATTGAATGCAACCTGACATCTTTTAAACACCTCAATTACTATTTTCAACTCTACTATTTGGGGGGAGCCCGGTTGAAATTGACATAACACGGGCTCTTGTCTTTCTATCAAATAGGCTCCACAGCCTGTCTTTGAGCCATCAGTAAACACATTTGGTGACCCCCCTTGAAGTGGTACTGCTGAAGTAACCTTAGGGAATATCACTGGGTGCTCCTTAAAAAATGATAGCAATGGATGTTTAGGGTAATGGTTATCAATCACTCCTTCAAAGCTACATTGCAATATTGCCCAGTCATCTACAGTGCCACACAAAATCTTAATTTGATAACTGGAATAGGGCACTATTATACTGGCAGGAGCAACTCCAAAAGACTGCAAACATTGTTGGATACCATTCAAGGCTAAAGCAGCAAGTGCAGTGGGATAATGTTCTATTCTGTTCTTACTTGTGTCCACATCCCCGGGCAGAAAGATCTCCCTACTTTCAGGGACTGAACAGGCTGATCTATCTGAGTGGCTTCTGGATAAGGAGGAGGAGTTGAAGGCGCCATGGGAACGGCTTTATTTACACCAGCTGCCGCCAGCGTGGCTGAAGGCGCTGTAACAATAGCTCCACCCACACCGACTGCCGCCGACGTGTCAGGCGCTATAGCAACGGCTCCACCCACACCGACTGCCGCCGACATGTCCTTTTCTTTTACCTTTTTCTTTTCCTTTTTTCTAATAACAGTCCTCTCTAACTGTTTTATTAGACCATGTAGCTCTCCTTAAGAATCCGTGCTCTCTGAGTCCTCAAGATCTCTAAAATCTCTAAAATCTTTAAGATCGGGATAGAGAGGAACTTTCTTTTTGCCTCCCTTTTCACTGTCTGCCTGCTCAAATCTTTCGCCTTTGTTACTTTCCTTTTTACTGTCTACCTGCTCAGATCTTTTCCCTTGTAGCAGTTCCAAGGCTGATTCTCCCTCTTTGATCGCATTACAACATCTCTGATCTTCTAAACAACTCCTCACCATTTTCCAAATCGGTCTTACTCCATGTTTCAGAGTCCCTTGCTCCCAAGCAAAATCCAAGTCCCTGCCTAATTTGTCCCAGCAGGATACTGTAAGATTCCCGGACACCGCAAACCACAGAGCCACGGAATCACATTCATTCAAAAATCTTTCTAGGGTAGACTTCTTAATCTTCAAATTCCTAGCTAAAAGTAGCTCCTGAAGAGCCAGAAAAATTGGGTGTGACTCAGACAATCCCATGTTTAAAAATTTACTTTCGGTTCGCTGTTTCCCCGCGAAACTGTACCTTTTTTTTTGTTCGCTATCTCTGCGAATCTTTACCGTATGTTCGCTATTATCCGCGAATCTTTACTTTGTGTTCACTATCTCTGTGAATCTTTACCGTATGTTCGCTATTATCCGCGAATCTTTACTTTGTGTTCGCTATCTCCGTGAAACTTTATTTTCCTGATTTATCCCAGGAACTTACCAGCGCTGTGCCCCTGACTGCAGGAGTTCTGAGTCTTTTCTGGGTCCCCATACGGGACACCACTTGTCGCGTCCCCCTTGACCAGCAAGGATGACGCAACTCACAAAAGCTCTTCTCCAGCAGTTTATTCAGGTCCCTTGAAAACAGTCTTCTGAATTCCGAATGCCCGGGCAGACCCAACCCACAGGCTAAATACTAAAATGAACAGCCAGTCAAGTAAAGCCAAGTGGTGCTATCTTAGAGGCCCACGTATGAGGAAGCAAGCCAGATCAGCGGTCTTTGCCAAATATGAACTTATTATCGTAGAGAGCGCTCACCGTTGGGCTGGTGGAAGGCGGAGACCAGCGCCATCTTTAGGGAGCGGCACATCGCAGCTCTCTACACACATACAATGGCAGACCCATCAGAATTACACCTGACTTCTCCTCAGAAACTTTAAAGCTAGAAGGGCCTGGACAGATGTCCTACAAGCCCTGAGAGAACATAGGTGCCCAGCCAGACTACTATACCCAGCAAAACTCTTTATCAACATAGATGGAGAAAACAAGATATTTCATGACAAACTCAAATTTAAAATATCTACCCACAAACCCAGCCCTACAGAGGATCCTAGAAAGAAAATTCCAACCCAGAGATGATAACTACACCCAAGAAAACAGAGGAAATAGAAACCTCCACAGCAACTAAACAAAAAGAAGCACAAGACAACCACCTATAAAAAAAATAATGGGAAATAACAACCCCTGGTCACTAATATCCATCAACATCAATGGACTCAACTCGCCAATAAAAAGACACAGACTAACAGACTGGATCCGTAAACAAGACCCATCTTTTTGCTGCATACAAGAAACACATCTCACTATTGAAGATAGACACTATCTCAAAGTAATGGTCTGGGAAAAGGTCTTCCAAGCAAATGGACCAAGGAAGCAAGCTAGAGTAGCTATCCTAATATCGAGCAAAATAGACTTCCAATTGAAGTTAATAAAAAAAAAGACAGAGAAGGGCACTACATACTCGTTAAGGGAAATATCCATCAAGAGGACATCTCAATATTGAATATCTATGCCCCAAATACAAAAGCACCTACATTTGTAAAAGAAACGCTTCTAAAACTTAAATCACACATTGATCACAACACTTTAGTAGTGGGAGACTTCAACACCCCACTCACAACAATGGACAGATCATCAAGACAGAAGCCAAACAGAGAAATAATGAGTCTAACAGAGATCATGAACCAAATGGACCTAACAGATATCTACAGAACGTTTCACCCAAACACAAAAGAATACACCTTCTTCTCAGCACCTCATGGAACCTTCTCCAAAATTGACTATATAGCTGGACACAAGGATAGCCTCAACAGATACAAGAACTCATTGGCACAGGTGACAACTTTCTGAACAGAACACCAACAGCTCAACAATCAATAAATGGGACCTCATGAAACTGAAAAGCTTCTGTAAGGCAAAAGACACTGTCATTCAAACAAAACGGCAGCCTACAGACTGGGAGAAAATCTTCACCAACCCCACATCTGACAGAGGGCTAATATCCAAAATCTACAAAGAACTCAAGAAATTAAATGCCAAGAAACCAAATAATCCAATCAAAAAATGGGGGACGGAGCTAAATAGAGAATTCACAAAGGACGAATCCCTAATGGCTGAGAGACACTTGAAGAAATGCTCAACATCCTTAATCATCAGAGAAATGCAACTCAAGACGACTCTGAGATTCCATCTCACACCTGTCAGAATGGCTAAGATCAAAAGCTCAAATGACAGCACATGCTGGTGAGGGTGTGGAGAAAGGGGAACACTCCTCCGTTGCTGGTGGGAGTGCAGGCTTGTGCAACCACTATGGAGGTCAGTATGGCGATATCTTAGAAAACTTGGAATAGCCTTGCCTCAGGACCCTGCCATACCACTTCTGGGTATACACCCAAATGTCTCCTCACGGAATCATAAGGAAGTTTCCTCATCTATGTTCATAGCAGCCTTATTTGTAGTAGCTAGAAACTGGAAACAACCCAGATGTCCCTCAACCAAAGAATGGGTTAAAAAAGTGTGGTACATTTACACAATGGAATATTATTCAGTTATCAGGAGCAATGAAATTATGCAATTTGCAGCCAAATGGATGGAATTAGAAAAGCTCATCCTGAGTGAGCTAACCCTGACTCAGAAGGATACATATGGCACCTATTCACTTATAGTAGGATTTTAGCTATATAGTAGAGGATATCGATACTACAACCAACGCACCAAAGGTAACATGGACATAGACTTTTTATTTTTTATTCTTTTGTTTTTATTTTTTTATTCTTTTTTATCTGTTTGTTGGCTTATTTATTTGTTTGGTTTTTTAGTTCTCTCTCCCTGGCAGTGAGACACTTTTCACCGGTGATACTGCCTCGTAGACCCCCATTGTATGAGGAGGCTCCTTGCCCTCACCTGACCTATGATCTGGGGTGAGGGACATTTATATAGGGACACCCACTCCAGAGAAGCAGGATGGAAGGATCAATGGATAAAGAAAAAAAATGAATTGTGAAGTTTTGGCCTTTGGCTACTAATTGTCATAAACTGTTTAGGATAATTAAGAAATGTAAACTAATAGTCATGCAAGCCTGTCATTTTGTTAGGTGCTATGACAGTCTACTATAGTTATTTTCTAAGCTAATCAGAAATCAAGTTGCAAAGAGACAAGCAACATTTGCTTATCCTAATATAAGAAATAGATAGGGCCTCTTCAAAAACCCCTAGAGATCTGCAGAATATGGCATTCAAAGATGTTCGCTTAACTTTAGATCTTTTTGATATCGGGACATGTCAACTCCTGACAGCACCCCCTATTCTTCTCCAAGTAGAAGATGAGCATCGAAGAATCTCTAGTGGGAGATGACTGATTAGTGGCAAGCCTATCTCTTGGCAGAAAAAAACCCTTGCTCCAACTGTAGACAGAATGCTGTCCAAAAAGGGCAAAAATTGGAAGCAGGTAAGTCGACAACCTAGCTCTGCCAAGACAGGGTATGCAAGTCCTTCATAATTCCTGCTCTACAACCAATGTCTGTCAGAGAAATGGGGCCAAATGACTGAAGATCTATGCTGTAATACATGGTGAGAAAATGGGAACTGTCCAGGCAGTCACTGGTATGTCATTTCTTAGTTTTGGAAGCTGCAGGACCTGCACTTCCTACATAATCAGACATATTTATCCCTCTCAGGTCTCTGAGGTGGTTGAAGAATAGATAGCTAGAGTCTCATAATTATATTTTGAGTTGTTTAGGAATCAAGAAAGTGCCCTGGATCTAAGAAGATGTTTCTAAAATTGTGATGCAAGTTAGTATGAAAACTGAGTTAGATATAGAACTCTAAACTCATGGAGATGGTTAGATAGTAGGACATTAAAGTCAGGTGCCAAATACATATGGACTGGACAATGGGAATGTATGCTAAGCCATATAACTCTTATAATTGTGGCCTAATTCCCTCTGTTGTTGTGAATTGTATTTATTATTATAAGAGAAAGAGCCATTTATTGAACTGAAAGGGGAAGCTGTTGGGGGGGAAAATATATGTCTTAAACTTAAAAAAAAAAAGGATGGGGATGGGTGTGTTGAGGCGGAAGAGGGTGGGAGGATGGGACTGGAGGGGGGAGTAGGGAGGGGATTTCGATTGAGACGTAACTTGAAGAAAAAAATTAATTAATTAATTTTTTAAGAAAAGGATGTTGTACGTCTAAGAAGATGTCTTTAAGTTAGTAATGCAAGTTAGGGTGGAAACTGAGTTAGGCATAGAACTTTAAACATATCAAGATAGATAGATGATAGAATGATAGAATATTATCAGTTGACAAATATGTATGGACTGGACATTGGGAATATATGCTATACCTTATAATTTTCATAATTGTTGCTTAATTGTTCTTATTGTTTTGTATTGTATTTATTGTTATAAGAAAAAGAGCCTTTTATTGGACTAAAATGGGGAGCTGTTGGGGGGGGGAAGATACACCTTAAATGAAAAAAAAAAAGCGGATAAGAGGGTGAGGAAGGAGAGGGTAGGAGGGTGGGACCAGGAAGGAGAGGAGGGAGGGGAATGTGATTGAGATGTACCTTGAAGAAATAAATAAACATTGAAAAAAGAAAAAGAGCTGTTTATTGGACTAAAATGGAGAGCTATTGTGGGGGGGAAGCTAAACTTCAAATTAAAAAAAAAAGAATGGCTAGGAGGGAGATTGGGAAGAGGGGAAGAGAGTGGGACTGAGATGAGGAGAAGGGAGGGGACTGTGATTGAGAGGTAACTTGAATAAATACATAAATGTTGAAAAAATGTATCTATATTATTCAGTGTTGTGATCACTTGGATGACCTCTGTATAAACTGGTCTTTACACTGATCCAAATTTATCACTAGAGTGTTTTTGCCTTGGTAGTCTTGGTACATCTTCAGTCTTTTAATGGGAGAAAACAAAAAAGCTATACCCACCTCAGTGAGAAAGGTCCCAGGCAGCAGGAATTGAAAGAACCAAGGCTCTGTCAGATATCTGAGTCTGAGCTCTGTAGCTGAACTCATGTGGAATAATTAATTTGTGAAGGAAAAAAAATTAAGGATGCTAATTTTTTTCATGTTAAATTATTTGAACTTCAACTTGGAGGAGAATTTATTCCTTTAGACTATTTTCTTCTGGGAATTTCACAATATGAGGGAGTTTATATGTAAATTTTGAGCATCTTTGAGTTGTTCAGAATTTATTAGTAGAATACATTAGTGCTGCCATTTAATCAGCATAATCTTTTGTGCAGCATATGGAGCAGCATAGTTGGGCATAATTTGTGGTGGTGAATGGAAGAGACATCACACTTTCAGGCTTGGATGTAGTACATATTTAGAGTTATCTAGTTAGTACATAGTCTTTTTTTTTTTAAAGCATTTATTTATTTATTTATTTATCTATCTATTTATTTATTTATTTATTTATTTATTTATTATGTATACAGTATTTGCTCTACATATATGCCCAGGCAGATCTCAATGTAGATGGCTGTGAGCCACTATGTGGTTGCTGGGAATTGAACTCAGGACCTTGGGAAGAACAGCCCGTGCTCTTAACCTCTGAGCCACCTCTCCAGCCCGTAGTGCATAGTCTTAAAGCAATTTAATGCTTCCAACCACTAGTCAGAAGAAACTAAAGGAGCGGTTGATGGATTAAGAAAAAATCCCTTCAACACAAGTTGAACTTAGTGGAGAAAGGGACACAGATAAAAGGAGGGAGGGAGGGATGGAGTGGGAGAAAGAGAGAGAGAGACAGAGAGAGAGGGAGAGAGAGTTGGCAGGTAAGAGGTTTAGAAAGGTTGGGGTGGGTCTGTGAGGAATTGGGGGAGTGAGTATGGTCAAGTACATGGTATGAAAATTTCCAACCATTAACAAAAATATAACTAAAAAGAAAATGGCCCTTGAAGGTGAGAATAATGTTGAATAAATGTTGTCCTGTAGAAGAGAGTCATACATATTCTTGGCTGATTAAAATGTCATGATTTGTTCATTTCTATTATCATGATAAAATATCTTGACTACAAAAAGCAACTCAGGAGAGAAAGTGTGTATTTTTAGTTTCTAGTTTTTGTTTACCATTGTGAGGAAGTCGGGAAAGGAACTTTAAACAGCATTTTGACCATGAATAACACATTCACAGTCAAAATCAGATAGAAATAAATGCATACTTACTTGTGTAAGTGAGCTTGTGATTGTCTAAACTTCTCTATCCTTACTCAGTTCAGGACCCCTTATCTAGGGAATGGTACTGCCTGGTGTGGGATGAGGTTTCTTATACCAGTTAACTTTATTAAGAAAATCATCCCAAAGCCATGCCTACAAGTTTAAGCATTGTAGACAATTCCTCATTTGAATCTGTTTTCCCAGGTGATTCTAGTTTGTGTCAAGCTGACAATTAAAGCTCACTATCATATGATTCATCTCTCAGAGATTTAGAGCAAAAAATGATAGAAAATGCTTGGGGAATCACACCTACCCTCACCCAGTTCCATCACCAATATTCTTTAGCTCTTCTGTAATCTCTTAGCTGATACCATTATCTTTGACCTGGCTTTCTTTTTTTTAGTGTTTATTTATTACTTCAGGTCACATCTCCATCACAGTACCCCCCCCTTTCAACCCCTCGCAGTCCTGCCCTCCCACCCTCTACCCCCTATCCCTTCTATCCCACTCCTCTGGAGTGGAGTGTCCCTACGTAACAGTCCCCCACCCCAGTTCAGCAGTCATATGAGGGCCAAGAGCCTCCTCATACACTAGGGGCCTACAAGGCAGCCCCACTAGGGAAAAGTATCTCATTGACAGCTAACAGAGTCTATGTTCATGTTCCCTTTGGTGCGTTGGTTGTAGTATAGATATCCTGTACTATATGGCTAAAATCCGATTATAAGTGAATAGATGCCATGTGCATCCTTGTGAGTCTGGGTTAGCTCACTCAGGATGAGCTTCTCTAGTTCCATCCATTTGGCTGCAAATTGCATGATTTCGTTGTTGCTGATGGCTGAGTAGTATTCCATTGTGTAGATGTACCACTGTTTTTTTTTTTTTTAATCCATTCTTTGGTTGAGGGACATCTGGGTTGTTTCCAGTTTCTAGCTATTACAAATAAGGCTGATATGAACATAGATGAGGAAATTTCCTGTGATTTGGTGAGAAATCATTTGGATGTATACCCAGAAGTGGTATGACTTGGTCTTGAGGCAAAGCTATTCCAAGTTTTCTAAGATATCACCAGACTGATTTCCACAGTGGTTGTACCAGCTTGCACTCCCCCCAGCAATGGAGGAGAGTTCCCCTTTCTCCACAACCCCGCCAGCATGTGCTGTCATTTGAGCTTTTGATCTTAGCCATTCTGAGAGGTGTGAGATGGAATCTCAGAGTTGTCTTGAGTTGCATTTCTCTGATGATTAAGGATGCTGAGCATTTCTTCAAGTGTCTCTCAATATTAGAGATTCCTCCTTTGTGAATTCTCTGTTTAGCTCTCTTTCCCATTTTTTGATTGGATTATATTGTTTCTTGGCATTTAATTTCTTAAGTTCTTTGTAAATTTTGGATATTAGCCCTCTGTCTGATGTGGTGTTGGTGAAGATTTTTTCCCCCAATCTGTAGGCTGCCGTTTTTCGAATGACAGACAGTGTCCTTTGCCTTACAGAAGCTTTTCAGTTTCATGAGGTCCCGTTTATTGATTGTTTGACCTGGCTTTCTTATTTGATCCTATTGACAAATAGAAGATATCAAGGGGTTTCATTTTCTTGAGAAAAATTTCCCATTTTATTGAGAATAAACTTTTGTCTCCTACAGTATACCCTGATTATAGTGTCCCCTCCCAGATCTACCCCCTTTTCTATCTGTCATTAGAAAACAAACAAGCTTCTAAAGAATGATAATAAATAAAATATGTGATAGAACAAAAGCTAATGCACAGGAAAAGGACAAAACAAACAAACAGAAAGGAAAGAGCCCAAGAAAAGGCGCAACAGATATAAATGCAGAGACTCACTGTTCACACACTCAGGAATTCCATAAAAATACCAAATCAGAAGCCATAATATATATAGAAAGGACCTTCAGGGTAAAAGAGAGAATAATAAAATACAAAATAAGGTGAAAATTTAAAAAGCCCTGATATGACATTAGGAGCTTCCAAAGAGGTAATTTTTTTCATTTTCTGTCAGCCATCTGCTGCTGGACATGTAGCCTACCCTTAAAAGTAGTTTGTTTCTCCAGTGAGACTCCCTTGGAGAAAACTGAATTTTCGCTTGCAAGTGGTTGTCAGTTGCAGATTCCTTCTGGGTTAAGGATGGGGCAGGTCTCCACTTCTCCTTTCAGCCCTAGGACCC
Organism: Lophiomys imhausi; assembly: GCA_907164525.1. Classification (NCBI taxonomy): domain Eukaryota; kingdom Metazoa; phylum Chordata; class Mammalia; order Rodentia; family Muridae; genus Lophiomys; species Lophiomys imhausi. The sequence continues at coordinate 8,597,612 of CAJQZJ010014103.1, read as the reverse complement.
AATGGGTTCATTTTATCTATTTGATGGGACTGAATTCCAATCACAAGGTTCTTCCTTCTTTCCTTTGATCCATCTATCTGTTCTCCCTCCCTCCTTCCTTTCCTCCTTTCTTTCCTTCCTTCCTTTGTCTTTTCCTTCTTTTCATTATGATCTGGTTATGCAGTCAAAACTGACCTTGAATTCTTGATCCTCTTGTCTCAGCCTCCTGATTGTTAGGATTACAGGCATGTACCATCACTCTTAGTTTAAGCTTTCTGTCTCTATTATTTTGCCTTTCTATGTGAAGTAGGTTCCTTAAAATGTTTCTTTTTTCAGACTCAAGTTTTTCTTCTTTTTTTTCTAAGTTAGTCACATACTCTTTTCAGTTTTAATAATTATAAGCATAATACTTTATTTTTTATTTTTCTCAATGATAATATATTACTCAGCATTTTCATACTCTGGTGTGTGATAAGAATGCTACAGTATCAAAACTTGCAAAGGTAGGAAAGAATAGGTTTAGTTAGTGATAAGTGACCAGAGAGTACACGAAGGGTGGAAAATTAGTCACGGGATATACCTTGGAGTCCAGAAGTTTACACTGAAAATGTTTTTAAACAAATGAGGATCACTGGAAAGCAGAAACATTTCCAGATACAAGTTTTCCAAACCATAATTTGGTGACAGTAAAATGACAGGGAAGAGCAATGTTACTATTATAGAGGCGTTGCCAATAGAACTTGATTCTGCTTTGGGCAGTATTCACTCTCGGAAGTTTAAATTAAGAGCTGGCAAACATTCATCTGTAAAGGATCAGATGTGTGCTGTGTGTGGACCATACAATCTCCATGGTGGCAAGTTAACTCTGCCATTGTGGCTTGAAAATATCTGTAGACAACACATTAACACACGAGCAAGATTATATTCCAGTTGTGAGATGGTATATAGTATGCACAAAAAGGGAAAGACACATGTAGCCCAGGAATGACAGAAGATGAGTGAGATTATTTGAGATGGATAAGTGAAAATAATAGCAAGAATATCTTTTCCTATGAGATTCAGATAAGTTCAGGTGTGAGGAAAAGAGATAAACAATGAAACCTGCTTATCCCTTAAACAATAAAGAGACAAGATGAAATTCCATAATTCCCTAAACAAGGCTGAGGCTAATCAATAATAAGAAACTCTTTATTAGGAAAAGCAAATCACTGAAGATGAGACAGTGGACTATTCTGCCCTGATACCCCTTCAGACCCAGCTGCTGGAATTCTGTTGGAAGAAAGCCTTTGTCAGTCCCCCAAGGGCTGGCTCTGCTGCTGAAACATGTGTTGGTCCAAGTCACTCTTCCAGGAGAATCTCAGGTCTGCTGATGTGAGCCAACGTGGAACATGTCTGACAAGTCTTTTAAATACAGAGCTCCTAGGGGACATGGTTAAAACTGTGGAACCTATGGGACAGCCTGACTGGGCAAACCAGCTTGCTCCCTTTCTGTCCATAGATGTGACCCCGCTGCCACTTTCCAATAATCATTTTGAGTACTTACTAACCTGCTCCCAGAGTCTGCCTCATGGATAAGTCAACTGGAAAAGCCACCTCCCCAGCTTACTTCTCCTAGCTTGCTCCTCAGGACCAGCATTCACATCCTTGCCTCACTGTGCTCTCCAAATCACATCATTTTGACATAAACTGTCCAAAATCCCATCCAGTTTCCTGCCTTGTAAGATCTGCTTCAAGGTCACCCCATCTAGATTTAGACCGTCCTTACCTCAAGATGTTCAATACGTCTAGTTCTGCCTGAGGGATAAGTTCTGGCTTTTTCTGACACTGATAGTGGAAAGTTTGCCGCAAAAAGTTTTATTACCATTCCTCTCAACTTTTAGGAAGCCTGGTGGCATCCATGAAAGAAAAAAACATGCTGGCAAATATTTTTGGGTCAATGCCATAAAGAGTCAACGCTAAAAAGCATGCTCTCCCTCTTATAGTAGGAATTTCCAAAGACTGGAAATCACCATAAGGCGAAAAGGGAAGGAGATTCTGCAAGCTCGAGCTCAGCTGGCACACATAATGTAGGGAAATGGCAGCAGGTAGCTTTTACCTACACCATGCGCTAGTGAGCTCTAGTGGAACTGAGGTCCTTAAAAATCTGCTGTGGTGTTGACACCATGGTCTGCTTGGTTCTAAGATGGCTTCATTTCATTCTGAGCATTTTCATGTCGCTGATTTCTCTAGACTTCTCATCGTCCCTCCCACATAGACCTCTCTTGATTTAAACAAACAAACTCAGCAAGAGGAGCTGGTAGTCACAGAAAGTTTGTCTTTTCCCTGTTTAAGATGTCCTGGTATGGGCTTAAGAGCATGTGGGTAAAAACAATAGTTTTCCTGTCAAGTAATTCTGAGAATACCACTAGAATGGTTGCAGGGGAGATGGACTGTTAGTTGCTGAAATGTGGTTTTGTCCCTGAGAAGAAATGGAACGTATTTGACTTTCTACCAGTCCTACAGTATTCAGAGATGAATGATTTCTGTGTATTTTCAGTAGTGCTCACTAGCTTGTATTTCTTGTTTTCTAAATTTTAATCTTAATCTGTGTGTGCGTTGTATATGTGTGTGTGATAGTTTGTGAATGTGGTGTATGGGAGTATATATGTGTTTGGGGTGTATATATGTACCTGTGTGCTTATATCTGGGAGGCCAGAGGTCAATGAAGGATGTCTTTTCTTAATCACTCTCCACTTTTATTTTTTTGAGTCAGGGTCTCTCTGTGAATCTGAAGCAAATTAATCTGGCTAGACTGAATGTCCGATGAGCTTCAGGAATCTACCCGTCTCTGCTCTTTCGCCCCTCCCCAGTGCTGAGGTTGTAGGCATATTTGGGCTCTAGGTATCCGAACTCAGGTCCTCATGCTTGCACAGCAAGTTCTTTACTGATGGAACCATCTCCCCACCCCTTAGAGCAGCACTTCTCAACTTTCCTAAAGCTTCAACCCTTTAATTCAGTTTCTCATGTGATGGCAACCCCCAATCATAAAATTGTTTTGTTGCTACTTCATAACTGTAATTTTGCAACTATTATGAATCATAATGTAAATATCTGATATGCATGATATCTGATATGCTAACCCTTACAAAAGGGTCATTTCATGATGATGTTAGCAAGCCTCTACTACTTCTTTTTAGGTCAAATGGACCCAGTTTTTTCTTTGGTATTACTTCTGGACAATTGTTTCAATTTCTCTTTTGAAAACACTGTTGTTAAAGGCACTGGTAGGGCACTAAGTATGTCAAGTTCCTCTCCATGAAAGATCTTTAACTCAAATTTACCAGCCTCTGATTGGTTAAACTTTTGAAGTTTGGGCGTATTTGAAGTCATGTGGGTTTTTACCTCCTTTTATTATCTTCTTGATCAAGAGCAATCAGTATCTAGAGGTGTTGACTCTCACAAGGTCAAGCACCCCACCCAGCTCAGCCTCTTCCTGCTGTTCTCAACAGAAGCGCCTTGAACTTGAGCTGGGAGTAGGGGCCACTTTGCAGCCATTTGTACCCAGGAGCATAGCACTGGTGGGACTCCAGCACTATGGGGGAGGAGTTCCAATGCTAGACGCATATAATCTAGAAACTCTGCCACCCCCGCAAAGGACAAAACTGAAGTTCTTGCTAAGCACTTTTTCCATAGCATAATTTGTTTTTCTGAAGAGGGTGTACTTCTGCTGCTGCAGATAAAATTAACATATGAATCTTTTATTAAAAAGACAAACCTGAATTTTAAATTGGCACTTCCTTTTCAGAAAAAAAAGACTAGAAACTTTAAAAAAAAATGACATGCTTGAAAGAAGTTATACAATGTTCACTGATCATCTGCCTAAAATTAGTACATTTTCTGTCCTTATAATTATCGGGAGCTTTTTGGCTCTTGCACATCATATCTTTTCCTTTCCCACAGCTGTCACCACCAGCTTTGCGTCTTGCAGTTTCTTTGTTACCAGTTCTCTACTTCCTCTTTGTGCTCTGGGAGAGAGAGCAAGGATCCTGACTCGGCCTGAAGCCTACACTTATTGCAGATCGGGCCGCTCTATCTGTCCCAAGTACACCCAACTTCTTTTTTATTTTGTTTTGTTTTGCTTTGTTTTGTTTTTACAAGACAAGGTTTCTCTGTGTAGACCTGACTGTCCTGGATTCACTTTGTAGATCAGGCAGGCCTTGAACTCTCAGAGATCCATCTGCCTCTGCCTCCCTAGTGCTGGGATTAAAGGCGTGTGCCACCACTCCTGGCTCCCAAGTTCTTTTTAATCCAAGCTTTTGTACATAATACTTAGTGATACGAAGTCAGTCTAGGAGTCCATATTGGCTTGCAACTCCATATGTGGAGCAGATTGGCTTCAAACTCATGATCTTCCTGCCCCAACCTCTCTAGGTTTTGGATTACAAGCTTGAGCCACCATGCCTGGGTGCACATGATTGTTCTTAATTCTCAAAGCATGTCACCTTTTGTCTATGTGGTTATCTTCACATAGAACCTCATTGTCAGACAAGTAAATACACTTGATACCTCGGATTTTTTTCTGTAGGGATGAAAGAATTTCTTATTCATGGATGAGGTACCTAGGGAAAAACACAGGTTCACACAAGAAAAATATAGGACGTTGTTTAATATACATTTTCCATTTATAACCAAATACAGATCAGAACTTGTGCATTTTTATGCTCAGTTCTGATAAAACATGGGAAAGTGTGATTGAACAGGAGAGGTTTGATCTCAGAGTGAGAAACAAAGAGAATGGAGCAAAGCCAGCTGGTTCCCATTCTTCTGTGTCTTTGTGTCTTGAGATAGGGATACTCCTTTTCTCTGAGGATAGGAAGGGCATTTTTCAATGATGGTCTTAGGATCTGCTTCACAGTGAAGAAGTTTGGAGAATCCCAGACCTCATTTTGAAATACTCTTTGAAATCTCTTCTGTCTCTACGATTTTACAACTCTATCATTTCAGCTTTGTGGCTGAATCCTCGGGAGTTCATTTCTAGCATTTCTTAAAATATTTACCAGATGATGTGTTTGGGATAAGCATACCACTTACTTCTCTACTTGTATTTCAGGGGTTTATTTTTCGTATTGTTATCATCACCATCATTACTATCACTATCTTGCCGTATAGTACAGACTGACCTCATACTTGAGACTGCCCTGCCTCAGCCTCCTGAGAGCCAACACTTACATTATTGCTATGGGCCACTATGCCTGGATCACTTTGGTTTTTGATTTTGTACAGTTAGGTGAGAGGTTAATCCTCAGTGTGCAACAAAAGTATCACTAATTACATGTACAAAATTTCTCTGTGTCTTAAAATAAATTCTTTTGGTATGGTTTACACTCTTTAGAGCCTCACAGTTTAAATATACACAATTTATTTCACTAGTTTCTAGGAAAGTCTTAAGGCATCTAAAAACTCAAAGGATTGAAAAACAATCATTGTATACACACATTCATGCACCCACACGTGCACATAACCACATACCACACACATGCACATAACCACATACACCACACACATAATACAAAATGCATACACCACATACACATACATCACACACTAATACACACCACATACACACCACACACACCACACATACAAATACATGACACATACACCACACACACCACATATATACCACACACACCACACACA
>CAJQZJ010014103.1:8544971-8591944 GCA_907164525.1 Lophiomys imhausi | reverse complement strand
CACACCACACATACACCACACACACACCACACATACACCACACACACCACACACACACATACATCACATACCCACCCCACATATATACCACACATGCATCACATCCCCCACACTACACACACCCACATATACACCATACACACACACCACACATGCACCACACATGCACCACACCCCCACACTACACACACCCACACACACACCCCACATATATACCACACATACACACCACACATACACCATACCCTCCCACACTATACACACACACACACACACACACACACATGTACATCACACACACACATCTTCATCTTTAGTCATTGCCATCATACTTAGGAAAAGGATAATATGTTCAGGTTTTACTTCAGCTTGTAAATTCCCATTTTTTCCAGTTTTAATATTCATGTATTGATATTTATACTTTCTTCTCTTGGACATTAGATAGGAAGCAGGGGACTGTTACCAAGAAAATGCTTAGGTTGGGGTGATTTTATAAACTACAATAAACACTTTTTATTTGTGACAATCTTACATGTAGAATATGTCGACTTAGTAATTACCTGATTCTTAGCTTTGCACAGTAGGAATATACAGAACCCAGCTTTCAAAAAATATTAGCTCAAGAAAAATAAAATCTTAAGAAATGTCAAAGATGGCAGCAGAAATGTTTCCTGGATGTTAGCAATTACAGATGAGCAATCTCAAATCAGAAACATTTGGATGAAAATCTTTGTAAAACACGGCAGGGATTTTGCAGAGCATTTCCATGTAATTGCTCTCTTTTGTTACCAGCTGTCTTAAGAATTTATAGCGATTTAAGTTAAGTCATAGTGGGTTGAAAAAGAAAGCAGGGGAAACCAAAGTTATACCTTCTTCCTTTTGAGTGAGTGTCACACCGATGGTCTGATAAGGAGCATTTGAAACTCTATGTCTGGTAGAGCTAACACTGTTTGAGTTTGGGACACGGAAAGGTGTGAGAGTCCTTCAGCTGTGTGACTGAGTGGGTTACCACAACCACATTGCAGAACAAGGTGTCACTAGCCAGCATAGCTTATACTCAGGGCAGACATAAGTCATCAGGGTCACTGCAGATAGAGAAACTGAGTGACATCTGAAAGGAATGTGAAGTTGACAATCAGGGGACATTGTAGGTGAAAGAGCTTCAGCGAGCCCCGGAGTCTTGAGGGCCAGGTACCCAAAAATGAAGTAAACATGGGTGTAGTAACTGGCATGAGGATTTGCACCCAGAGCCCAAACTCAAACCCACAATGAGAAGGCCACATACCTGCTGTGATCCTGACTTAGAGTCTTAAGATTTCTCTGTCCAACTTAAACGTCGATTTCTGTTCAACAGTTCCTGTAAGCAGATTTCAAAGAGATTTCAAAGCTCATTTGATTTGTATTTGAAGAGCTTACACACCTTAAAAAAAATCACAGCTTTGGATTCTTCATTCTCCTTGTTTTTTTTTTTCCCTCCCTATTAGCTCCTCCCATTTTGGCACTCCCCCCCCCACACACATTGATAGCCCTTTTTACTTCTCCTCCCTTTTCATTTTTAATATGCAATGTCTGTTTTTTTTCTATTTCTGAAGTATTTGCTGTGGGGCAGAGGTGTAAGACTGAGTCTGACAGGAGTACATCCATTCATTTACTTATTTGTCCAGTAATCACTTCTTCAGTGATTAATACGTGCTCGCCATTATTTGAGAAACTGGTGATACAGAAATCATTAAGATACATCTAGGACAATTGTAAAACAAATAAACATCCAAAAGCCCAGAGGCTCCAGTTAGTGGTTATAAAAATTTAGCACATGGTGAGGATTGCTTCAGAATCCTGCTGTGGCCCAACATCACTCTGTCTTCATTCTACATCTTCCCAAGTGGCCAACATGGATGTTCTTTGTTGTATGCCCCTTCATGTGACATTGCATTTCCTTACTTTTTTCATAGTATGCATTCTAAATAAATGTACTTAATAGAAATCTATATTCAGGAAGGTGATGCTTGAGGTTGGCTCTGAAGGATGAGCAGGAGTTCAGGTGGCAAAAAAAAAAAAAATGAGAGAAGAAGAGAAGAGGAAGATACACTTGAAGGAAAGCACCGCGAGATAAAAGTTTTGAAGTATTTGATAGTGGTGGCTCTTTTTTGTGGGGGCGTAGTGTACCCGGAAAGAAATGGAGAGGAACTTCTAGAAGCCAGCGAACTTCTAGCCCATACACAGGAGATTGAATCTTATCTTGTCAGTTAAGAAAATTTGTTGGGTATTTTTTGTTTTGTTTTTTGTTGTTTTTTTTTTTTAAGCAGCACATTGTCATGTTTGGCTCTCTGAGGTCAGAATGGAAGATGGATGGAAGGTAGAAGAGAAAACCTCAGAGGCAATGGCAGTGAAGGCCTGAACTGAAATAACGGTGGGTGCAGTAAAATGAGTTAACCAATCTGATTAGTACTAAAGAGAGAGTGGCATGTTTCCCAACACATTTGGTTAAAGGGGAGACACAGGTGTTCATCTGGAAGGTGAGTGACATCCTTGCTTTTAAGACACTGGATGCCTCGGCATTGGAAGTGCGTAGAATCTGGGGAGTAAAATGGGACCAGAACATAGGAAGCCAGTGAGCTATAGTTTTTCTTTCTGGACAGTTTGTACTCTGCATCCTTTGGCAGCCTGTGACTGATATCCTAAGACATTGATGGCATGTCCAAAGCACATCTAGACAGTCAGGGTTGGGCATGGAGGCATGATTGCACCATTGGCAGAATTTTGGCCTTATTCTCTGGGTGAGAGTACCTCAAGGTGTGAATTGGGGCAGCCAATTAGTTCCTTTAGACACAAGGTTCCCATCTTTAAAGTTTGTTTCAGGTGAGGTGTCTTCTAGGTGACATTTAAATTTCATCAGATCTTATGAGTCACTTATGAGTAACTACTCTTCTCTCTTCCCCAAGCCAATTTCCCCTTTTGACTGGAGCGTTATTTCCTGGAAGGTGGGGGCAGTCAAACTCATCTGGATCCCAGAGACCAGACATAGGATCTGAGTCGGGGGGAGGGGGAAGGCTTGCTGCTTCACTTGTCAAGGTAATACTATCCTCTGCTCTGTTTCTGGAGATTAAAACAGTGTTCTGTGTCCCTCCACTTGCACAACATTCTACCCTACCTTATACTTGCCTTTCAGAAGAGAACGTCCCCCTCTAACTATCCTTCACCTGCATTCCCTTTCTACCTCCAGAGAGCTACCCAGTTCTCTGTATCTCACCTTAAGCTAACACTTCAGCAACGATGTACTCTTTCTGTTGCACTTTTCCGGATTCTAAACCCATCCCGTTCTCTGTGACTGCTAACCTTCCACAGTTTTGTGGTTCAAAAGCTCAAATGCTCACAGTTCATGCATTTACACTGTCTCCATCATAATCTTGCTGCCACAATACTGACAAAATGCTCCATGGAGCCTGCGTGGCTTTCATTCACACACGGTCCTGCCTCTGTATGCTACTTACTGTTGTTTCTATCCCTTTCCTCGTTTCCTCCTCTTCCTCCTTCTTTGTTTCCTCCTCCCCCTTCCACCCATCCCAGTCCCTCCCTCCCACCCTCTACCCTCTTCACATGCCTGTATCTCACCATCCAAGGATCTTACAAAGTCTTTGAGGCTACTGAATATGACTTATAAATCTTTGTATTGATCATTGCCTAATGACAGTGATAGCAACAAAACCTAATATTGGCAGATCACTTACAGTTCATAGACACCACCACAAACCCTTTATATTATTATCTCTATTACTACAAATATGGTCCCCAACTTATAATAGCTTGATTTATCTTTTAACTTTATGGTAGTGTGAAAGCAGAAACCACAGTTCAGATTTTGAATATCTCCATTTTCCCAGGCTAGTGATCATTATGATTCTCTCTCATGAGATGGGGCAGAGCAATGAGCTGCAGTTTCATGTATCCACAAGACCCCAGGAGGAGACAACAGACTTGTGCAGTATGAGGCTGTAGGAGGACACTCAGTAGGTCAGGTGTATTCAATACATTTTCTTTTTTTTTTTTTTTTTTTTTTTTTCTAGTCACAAAGAAAAAGCTCCAGTCCATCTTTTAATTTTTTTTTTTTGAAAAATTCCTGACATTACAGAACTAAACTGAAATGTATTAATATTCCACTCTTACATTTCCATGACAAACAAAAATTCATGAGGCAAAAAAAAAAAAGGAAAAAGGGGGAGAAGCTTATAAAACTAAATATGGATAATCTCAGCGTAACTGCTGAACAGAGAAAGGGATTAAAACGCTTTAATTAAAAAATCATGAGTGGATGATAAAGTGTGTAGAAACTGAAAATTTACAAACTATTTAAAACCTGGAATCGCTGACTGTTCAGAAACTACACAGATGGATCATGGGTGGTGGTGAACAGCAGAAAGGGATTATGGGTGAATCTGCACTGTTCTAGCTGCTCCCCATGCCACCTGTCTCCGAGGAAAGCCTGACATTGATTAGATACTGAGCCAGGCTAATGCTGGCAGCAGATCCAGTGATGGTAACCTGCCTATCAGTAGATCCTTCCACTGGGTTTGCAATTTTGATCTGCGCCCCAGACATCTGACGGATCTCATTGATTTTGGCGCCCTGACGCCCGATTATGCAGCCAATCAAATCATTTGGAATGGTGAGTTCATGAGAAGTAGTTTGCGCAGATGCATCCAAACCTGCCCAATAGCCTTTCACCTCTGGAGAGCTGGATTCAATGCCACTGAATCCGGTGTTGCCATGGGTCATGGGAAAATGAGACTGTTGCATTGCCAACTGGTGCAGCTTGGTCAAATCTGGCTGTGGAATGGCATACTGTCCTTGAATGGTATAGGCCTGACCACCTGCAAAGATGACTGGAGAACTGGAGGGCTTGGGCCGGTACGGGATGGTCACGCCCTTCGGGGGGGACTCCAACATGACCACGCAGATCTGTTTGACGCATTCAATGATGGACTGCGGAATGCCAGCAATAGTGATTGCTCGCTCAGTTGAGTTGGGGAGCATATCCCCTGCCACCTGGACCTGAGCCCCTGTACTCTCTCTTATTTCCTTGATCTTGCAGCCACCTTTTCCGATGAGAGAGCCACACTGACTAGCAGGGACCACCAGCCGCAAGGTGACCGGGGGTCTGCTGGCAGCTGTGCTGTTGGTCATGGAGCTGCTTATGTCCTCTTCCAGTTTGTCAATGATCATAGCAAAGGCTTTGAAGATGGCATTGGTAGGTCCAGCCAAAGTGATAATTCTCTCAGGACAGTTCCCTTCTGAGATGTTGATTCGTGCACCACTCTCCTCGCGCATCTTCTTAACAGATTCTCCTTTCTTTCCGATGATACTGCCAACTTCCTTTCCATGCATAAGTAGCCTGATGGTGAGAGTGACATTTAATCCACCTTCAATCACACCGGTGTCCATGTCTAGCAGTTACAGGGAGCTGGACTTTGAGTGGTCAAGTCTTTGGTCACTGGAGGCGCGAGTCGACTGAGGGGAAAAGGGGAGCGGGCGGGAAGGGGAAGGGCGGGAGGCCGGGGGCGGAACAATAGGGGCGGGCGGGAAGGCGAGGGGGGCCCCCGCTGGCGGGCGGAGGAGGGGGTGGAGGAGGAGGAAGGGGGAGAAAGACCCCGGGGCGGGTGGAGGGCGGCGGAGGGCGGCGGAGGGCGGGCGGGCGGAGGGCGGAGGGCGGGCGGGCGGAGGGCGGAGGGCGGGCGGGAGAGGGCGCAGGCTGCGGCTGCTCCGGCTGCTGCCTCTGCTGGTCTGGCTCAATACATTTTCTACCTCTAATATTTTCAACTTACAGTGGGAGTATTAGAATGTGGCTCAAAACCACTCTAAATACCAGGCTTTTACTGACTCCTTCCTTCAGGTAGGAAAAATCAAGATTATGGATGTAAAAAACTTTGCATGAGACATCTGTAATGGCACAGATTCTGGCTAGTGATTTCAGGTCATAGGTGCCCCGGAAGTTCAGCCATTAATTCTTATGAGAAGTGGTTTTGTTTTCCTGCCAAGTGACCAAAAACAAAGATGCTGAGAAGGGGGAGACAGCTTGAGGCGAGCTGTGGGAGAACCAGGGGAAGCCAGGGGGGATGTAGCAGAGCAGTATGTCTGCCAGTGAGGAGGGAGGAAGGAAAACGTGCCTCTGAAGTAGTCCTTTTTGTGGGAAGCAGCAGAAAAGAAAAACGCTTGAGGCCAATAATCTATGAAAAGCAGGAAGTTTGAAACAAATGTTACTGCACAGGCTTATATGTAAGCTAAAGATCTTTGGGTAGCCTGAAACATTTTCAGTTAGATTTTGAGGAGTAAGCATGTTCGTTATAATTAAGACAATATTTTGTAATGAGAAATCTGTGATTGTAAGTAATAAGATTCAATTACAAGTAGTGGGTTGTATATGATAGTCTAATGTGTTTAGGGCCTACGAGGGAGTTCAGGCTACATTCTGGATTTGTGCTTGCTCCTGGGAACCATAAGATGGGGACAATAAACTTTTATTTCTTATTCAAAATGCTTCCTGGGGCCTACCCTGTGCGTCTCAGAGTAGAGCAGCCCACAAGGGACTGAAATGATAACTGGTTTGAGGACCCCAGTGAAGCATACCCCAAACCTGAGGAGCCCAGGACTCTCTCTGGTCTGTCCTGGTACAGTGTCGACTAACACCTAGGCTGCAACTCATCCAAAGGGAACACTCTGAGGGATCTGAGTGTTCACAAGTGTCCCAGCTGTGCCTATGGAGGAAGCAGGGATGGTACTATGGAGTCTGGTCAACTTCCTGGGGGGACCTAGGAAGGATAACAGTTGACACTTGATAGACACTCAGAGTGTGGCTAAATTCAGTATTTGCCTCCCTATACATGGCCTAATTTAAGGGTCACACCACCCTGAGGAGGCAGCTTGGTAAGGTTAGATAACCATGCAAGTTCCCACAGTAGAATGAATATCCATAGCTAATCTTGTTCAGTCTGACATGTCCTTAAGTTACTGTTTGATCACTGAGACAAACTCTGGCCCTCTATGTTCTAACTCTAGCTTTGTACGATTTTAGTAGGTCTCTTAAAGAGATACTGATGGACATTGTTTCCAATACCGTAAGTCTCTTTCCAATTATGTTCTCTAATGAAGGAATAGAAATAAATACAAGTTGTGAGAGAAAATAATGTGACCAGTGTCAGCCTGGGTACTCAAACTAAAATTTGGCCCCATTAAGGTCAGATAGTAGCAAAAAAAAAAAAAAAAAAAAAAAGCAAAAACAAATTTCTCAAAATTAGAACTACTGAATTCTTTCAGTAAGACAGGAAAGCAATACATTGATAAATAGAGAAGAACCCTTCAGACTGACAAAATGATTTCTCCCAATCTGTTCTTTCTTCCCATGTGAGTTGGGAAGGTCTGTGGTAGTCAGTCCTTTTGCCTTTGCATTATATATGGGTGGTAAATTCCTAAGCCAAGTGATCGATGAGCTCAAAAAAAGGATGGAGAAGACACATGATATGCTGTGTCTCCTAAAAAACATTGAAATGCTGGTTGTCTTTATGCAGAGACTGTAGGGATTGTTTGGAGATAACTGAATACAAGAACTATTAAGACCCCGATGGGACAGGGTATCCGGGCCACAGCAGCTGTCCTTCACAAATGGGAATTAGTTTCTCGAGAGATAATCAAGAAAGGAATGAAGTTTGGAAACACAGAATGATATAGATGAACTTTGAAAACTTTAACAGTGATGTGTTCTGTTTAAAATACCTAGCAACCGGTAACTATCCTGAAATAGTTGGCATCACTGTTCCTATGTGTACAAGGGAGACTGTAACAGGATTTCTTTCATGGTTCATGGCAAATGCAATGAAGGCTAGTACATATTCCTCTAATGAATCATACTGTCTCCTTTTTCATTAAAAAAAAATGGAAATGGTGACTCTTTGAACACCTTTCATACCAGCAAGAATTCTTCATGCTTTTCCCCCAACTGAAATGGAGGCATTATTAAAATAAATCAGAGGACATACGTTTTCCTTCACTAGAAAAAAAAGTTCACTAGAAGCATATTTTAGCTTCTTGTCCTGCAGTGGTCTTGGTTCAGAGACTGAAGACAAATGGGAGTTCTGGTGATTGCCGTGAAGTTAGAGAGAACATCTATTTGCTCCATCTGCAAATCTATGTTGTTTTCCTTCAGAAGATTTTCTGTTACAGGCCACATGGTCTCTGACTGAGACAAGGTACGGGTTCCTAGTCATTCAGAAACCTTCAACTCAGTCAGATCAAGTTATTCAATCATGTGCACAGCTTCCTTCTCCTCAGAAAGAAAGATTCCAATGCTTCTGCAGATTTTGTTTTAGATTCCTGGGAAAGATTTTACCCAGAAAACATGACAATGAAGGTTTCTGCTCTTAGTGCTCAATTTTGGAATTTTCTGACATTATATTTCTAAGACAGAAACAATGTGGTGTCTTTAGGTGAGAGAGTTGCTTTTATAACTTTTTATGCAAGTGCCATGACAAGTTGAATAAACCACGTGACATTTAAATGCGTGAAGAGTAAAGTGCAAAGTTGCTGTATAGATACTACAGGTGACATGGATGGGACTGCTGGTGACATCATATTGTATTTGTTACCTCTCCTAGAACATTGGTTTTAGTGGCATGGTTGTTTGAGGTCTTGGAGGTAGTTTAAGAGTAAACACACAAAGACTTGAAGAATTCTGGGAGATGTTACTGATCCTGGATATTTGGCTGCACAACTTCATCCCTGCTCCACATGGACAAAATGAGCAAAGAGAGATCCTCTCTTCTGCCTTCCATAGCAGCCTTTATCCCGCCCACTTTGAGTCAGCAGAGATCCACTCTGCTGAATCTGTGATTTATTACCATCCTCCTGTCATTCAGCTGCTTTCTTCTGACGTGTCTACCTTTTCTAGAGTAAAGATAGAAGATAGGGGTATACGGGAAATACTTGTCTGTTTTTCTCCTACCTACATCCTTCCTCTATCTCCTCTTTACTCATGGGGCTGTGATTTGCATCATCCAAAGATGTCTGTCTCCAGAATTCAGTAGCCAGTGGAAAGAAACCACATAGAAGTAGTTATGCCAACAGAACCTTAAAGCCGGTTCACTTTCAGCAAAGTATCCTGAGCAGTAGTCATAAGGGAGGGACTAGTTTTGAACACTTCCCAGGGTTAGAGCTGGTTACTCAGCAGAGTTCGCTTTACTTGAGACTTTAATTTCCTTAGTACCACTGATTCTTCATTCAATTTGGTTCTTTCTTCTTATTCCCAATGATAATAACCCCATTTAAAATCTTAATATAGGGCTTAAATTGGTCCATTAACCCCCATCTACTCCTCCTGACTTTGGTTTTTAATTTTTTCTGCAGAGTGAGGTAATCTTAAAATTCCTGGAATAAGGATTTTCACTGTCAGTGTTCTTGATGCTCATGAACTAATGACAATCCCGAACTAGTCTGAATCTATAGCATCCCAATACTCTATCTTGACCTTCAAAGTTCATTAAATTAGGTTCTAGCTATCTCTCTAGACTTTTTTCTCCTTACCTCCTTAAGTGTTAAATAGTCTTTTTTTCCAGCAAAGTTGATTTAGCAATTACACCTCTTCTCTCATTTTTCCTAGACTCAACCCCAAATGAATTCTGGGACTACAAGGCAAATGCCATTTAGAATCTCTTAGGAACATACTAGTCGAAACTTTAGAGCATTGAAAATCTTGGTTACACTTATCCATCCACTTGTCCATCTCTTCATTTACTTAATGCCAGTCCTTATATGTGCACCTTTGGAACAACCTTTACACGCTTCCATGTGAAACGCAATAGACATCATGACAAACTAGTTGCAGGCTAGTTACTAGCCTGACCCAAAGATACTTTGAATCATGTAAAGAAGCACAGCAGTAAATAGATAAATATGTTTAGCTAAGAGTCTCAGGTGGAGGCACACAGAGGGAGAATGAATCTTGAGAAGGGGAGGGAGTTGGTGAGAAAAAGTTTTATAGAGGCCATGAAAATGTTTGAGCTGACTCTTGAAGCATGGGGTAGAATTAATCTGAGGGTCATGGAATAGTAGTAGGTGGCGTGAGTTTGAACTGTAAGAGATGAAGTTGCTGAGATAGGCATCCATCAGATCTCAGTAGTTTTCCCACCTACGTTATGCTAAGGTGGTTGGACTTTGCCTTAGAAGCAAAGGGGAGCCATTGATAGACAGATCTAATAACTGTGTGTGTCTGGGCACCTATGTGAGAACAGAGAGAACAAGGTGAGTAGGAAGCATATTTGTAGGAAAGGAGAGTTCTTTTGTGTATCTTTAAGTTTCAAGAGCTTGTGGAACTTTGGAAGGTGTCAGTAGGTGGTTAGATGAGGAGAAAGATGTGGGCCAGACACTGCAATCTTAGAGTGAACAATCTGCAGGCCATTGAGGAAGTGGTAGGAGTGATTTCAATTTGACATAAAAATTATAGAATAGGAAGAGTATATGGCAGCAGAGGGTAAAGAATATGAGAGAGAGAGAGAGAGAGAGAGAGAGAGAGAGAGGAGAGAGAGGAGAGGAGGATGAAGGGAGGGGGACTATTTAGGGCGGATCAGAAGACAGTGGCAAGTGTGAATTGGGTGTGGACATGAACAAGGCATAATGAATATATGTATGAAATTGTCAAAGAATAAATTAGAAATAACCTGTGGATTTTGTTGCTGTTAGTGGTGGGTTTTTTGTTGTTGTTGTTTGAGATAGTCTCACAATGTAGCATTGGCTGGACTAGGAACTTACACATGTATATACCAGGCTGCCCTTGTACTCCTTGACATCTGTCTGCCACGGCCTCCAGAGTGTTAGGATTAGAGGTGGTGCCACCACACCCAGTTGCCAAAAAAAACAGATTGCTGTCGAGGAATTTTCTAGACACAGGGATCTTGAGCTTTATTATTAGTGACAAAAGTCAATGGGATAGGGATTTCAGAGGACAGGAGAGAGTATGCAGATGGAGGACTGGCTTCTCCTCTGGGTCTTATGGTGGAAAAGATTGTCAAAATATCTGAATGTGTGGTTGGAATGGGAAGTCAGGGTAGATCTGTACAAGTTCTGTCTTGGGTCAGGGACAGTGAGAGGAGTGTTGTCCAGAACAATGCTGTTTGTAGGGTTTTCCCTAGAGTCAAAAACGATCCAGTTGAGTTGATCCTGAAGGATTCAGGCATCCCTGAAATTGAAGCTGCACACAGGGTGGGTGTGCAACACTGGCCCTTACACAGTGACTAAGGAGCTAAGAGTGATCCAAGAATCTGTTTGCAAAAGGAGAGCTGCACTGGATTTTCTCCGAGGCCTCTTTCAGCTCTGAAATGTTATGATCCTGTGATTAATTTAAAAAAATAATAAATTAATAGGATAAACAGTATTTCAAGTGGAATGTTTAAATTACTTATGAGAACAAACTTTTTAAGTACCCTTAAGCATTATAAAACATCCACTCCCACAGAAATAATTGATACACTAATTATAAATCTTTCTTAGCTGTTCATTCAGGCAGATTTCCTGAGAACTATGCTTGGCCACATTCTGTTTACCTAGTTCAAGTTCTTGTTTGTATTTCAAAGCCCAGACTGCATATCTTTCAACAACATGCTTCAGCCTGGCTGATCCCAGAGTAGAGCTAAATTATTAAAGTTTTCTATTGTGTGCAAGATGGGTTCTTGATGAATCAGTTCATCTCTGGAGAAATGCCCATCTTCTTCTTAATTTAGGACACAGCTGTCAGAATTGCAAACTTCATCAAAAATGGCCACATATAACCCAGACACCTCTCAGAAACGTTTCCTCTCAATTGGCATGGTCTGTGGGGAGAAACCACACTCTGAGATGTTTGTGTAACAGGAAAATGTGGTGTCAAGATGATCAAAACAAGATAGGAAACAATATATTTTCACAAAATTTGCATAAATTATTAAAAATAATAGCAAACAAACCTACAAAATGATAACACACAGCCTTTAAGAGAGAGAAAGAGAGAGACACTGACAAAAACACAGGTGATAAGTGCACGTGTGATGTCCAGACCTGGTGTTGGCAATAATGAGGTTGCCCCTCTTTAAGTTTAGGACATCAGCACTCCCCCTGCCACAGTGAAAACAGATGAGACCTCCGTTATTTTCCTTAAACCGTAACCTGACATTTGGGTGATATGTGTGAGGTGACCACCCTGAACTTCAGTTAGCTTTAGTGGTGAATATATGGAAGAATCTTGGCAAAAATCCAATGGGACAACACAAATGGAAATCAAGTAACACAATACAAACTGAATTTTCAGAGGATTTTTTTTTAAGGTTTATTTTTCATTACGTCTATATGTGTTTCTGAATGTGCCCTTGGGTACAGGTGCATGTGGAGGTCAGAGGTATCTGATTCCCCTGAGGCTGGAGCTGTACATCATTGTAAGCCTCCCTGTGTACTGAGAATTGAACTCAGGTCCTCTGCAAGAGCAGTGCATGGTTTTAAATGTTGAACCATCTCTCCAGTCCCTAAAGGAATAATCAAAGATTATTTAGTGATGTGAAGGGAAGATTTCAAAAAGACACCAGTGATAGGACAACTTCTAGGGGTGACAGAAACATGGATCCTGTGAGCAAATTCTCTGTAGCATTATCTGATAAAATGAAACCTTAGGAGACCATGCAGTCAACCTGTGACAACCTGGGAGGGAGAAATATGGGGATTTTACTCTCTCTGTCTCCGGCTTTTGCCTTTCACTGAAACCCAACTGGTACCAGAAGTCAAGGGAGCCAGCTAAGCTGCCCTGTAGAAAGTCACTTTCCATGGTAAAAAGCAGAGTGTGGAAGCAAGAGAGTGGATTTAGGGGTTCAAGATGAAGATACCCACCCATGTTGTAAATTTACCAACATTACAGATCACTGGGAAGGTGCAAGAGGAAGGAAGACTAGGTTAGTACTGATGACACAGCGAGTGCTGTCTCACTAAGTATTAGCAGCTACCGTCGTTTCTGTTATGAGAGGCTTTCAGCTGTACCACTTGTCATGTGTTTTATCTTCTCTTGCAGGAGCCAGCTATGCTGCAGCTAATGTCACCAAACTGGACCAAGAGGAATCTGTAGTACGGATTTAGAGCTAAATATAATCTAAGAATTAGATGTTATGTTGATTTCTTATTACTACTGTAAAAAAAAAAATAGTACTGATTAAACAAGACACATTTATCCTCCTAAAGTGTATTTGTTACTTCTTGTTGCTGTGACAAAATGCCAAAGGCTATTTAGAGAAGAAAGGTTTTTGGGGGGCTAATTTCCAAAAAAAGATAAGAGTCAATCAAGGTTGGGAAGCAACAGGCATGGCAGCAGGGTTGCAGCTGGAGTAGCAAACTGAGAACTCACATCTTGAACTCTAAACACAAAGGGGAAAAGGACAAGGCCTAAATCTCTCAAAGTCCTCTAGCAAGGCCATGCCTTCCCAAAGAGTTCCACTTACTGAGGACCAATTGATACTGTGGGGAACATTTCTCATTCAAAATACTATATGGAATTCTTGGGATCAGAAGCCCATGGTTAATTTAATTGGGCTATAATCAGGATTTGTTCCCTATGGGCTCAGCAGAGAATCTATTTCTTCACCTTTTCACCTTGGTGGTGTTCAGAATTTCTTGACTTGTGGTCATCTCTTCCATGGTCAAAGTATATCACTCCAGTTTTTGCTTCCATTGTCACATGCCTTTTTTTTAAATGACTCTCTTACAAGAGAAGTTGTGATTACATTTAAGGAACACTTGGATAAGTCAAGATAACCTACCTACAGCAATATCCTCATCTTAATCTGATCTATAACATGCTTTTTACCATTGTAAGTAAGAGGCATTTTATATGCATGAGGTGGTGCTAACATTATTTAGAACCCTGTAGGGAGGAACCAAGTCAACTTCACTTACTATGTGATCAGGTGGCTGCTCCTGTAGCTGCTTACTTACAAAATTTATGTCATCATCTTAGATTTGGTCTTCATCAGAATGAAAGCCCAGCACAAGTGTTTCTACATAGATCATTTATTTCGGATGCAGCCCCTGAAAGCATGAATGGTAGACTTACAAAAGACGGGAGATGGGAAAGTCAATTCAAGGATACATTATTGGATTGATTCTTATTGTAGACATCTGTGGCTCTAGGCTAGACCCCTTGAATGAGACACAAGGAACATTTCAGAAGAGCCAGCTAAGACAACAGGGCAGGTGGGAAACCATTATTTCTGCCAACCATTGACTAAGTGCTGCCCCCCCAAAGTGTTAAATTCCTTGAAATCCTAAATTACACACTCCCACTGCTGTCTTAGAATACATTAGAAAAGTTAACGACGCACAAATGTGGCTCATTGAATAATTCTATATGAGAGGCCACAATCATTTACATTTACATAAACATTACAGCATTTACCCAAAGTCTATCTCTTTCTTAGAGGAAGCATTGTATCCATAACATGTGGTTACAAGAAAGAAAGAAAAAAATATTGAGAGTGTTTTAATAGCTTAAAATGCAAGATTCTTTTCGAATACTCACTCATGCTTTGCTTTAAAGTCTGTCAGAGAAGACCAACATTAACAATAAGTGAAAGACAATGCAAGCATCATTAAGTACTCTCCAATGCCCTCTACCTAGATTGAAGTCAAGGAAAGTACCTTGAGAAATGGTGACTGAACTGAGACTGGAAAGATAAGTAGACGTTATGAAAGTGAAGGGATGCCAGCACGCCAATCAGAGGAGAACCTACAGGAAAAGTCTGAACTGGAACAGAACATGGGCTTGGAGAATCCAGAGTGACTGGAATAAGGAGGATGAAGGAAGAAAGGCAAAGTGAAGTTGAAGAAAGTAGAGGTGGTACAGCCGAAAGAGATTTTGTGAGGTCCAGTCAAGACTATAAATCATAGCTTTACACTATCTGGAAACCACTGGAGTCTATTACTAATAACCAACACTGGGAAGACAAAATTTACATGTTTAAAAGGCTACTTGCTTGGTAGAGATTGAACAAGAATGAATGCAAGGTAATAAAGCACTCAAAGTGAGAGATAATGATTGGCAGATTGAGGACATGGGTCACTGTGATTAGAACTCAGCTATCCATCTATAGATGCTAATAAATACCAGAGGAGAAGTGATCTGTGTTCATGAGACTTTTAATGGTTTATGAAAAAGGCAGGAAACATCACTTCAAATTATGAACAACAGGTGACTCAGCAGAGAATATCATGCCACAAATTAAATTGTTAGTTTAAAATATGGAGGCACTTTAACAGTTGGAACTGTGTCAAGTAAGACAGATAGCCTCAGAAATGAAGGTATTTGGGTCTATCCCAGCAGAGGCTAGCTGGCTGGCTAGATGTAATGGAAAATACTTTAAATATTTACATATTAAATTCCTTTTCAAAAATGTTTCTGGAATAGAGCTTCATCAGCAAAGCAAGAATTCTAAGAGGTCAGTCAGTAAGTGTCTTAGCAGACTTCATGTACTTTCTAAAAGGCAAGCTTTAGTCATAGGAAGTCAAGGGTTAAATGCAAATGATAACTTGCGTATGTAAAGAGGTACTGTGCAAATTAAAACCAGGAAGAGAAGAGGAGGAGGAGGAGGAGGAGGAAGAGGGAGATGTGACCTGGAGCATAGTTGAAATAGTTCTAGATGATAGAGTTTAACCCCTTGGCATAAGGAACCTTTGTTACTTGAAGTTGGGAAGGACCGTTACAGGTATTGTACGATATTCAATATACTAACTATCATTCCTGTTTTATTCACACTCTATTCTCCTAACAGTCTCCCCCTCTAATAATAATAATAATAATAATAATAATAATAATAATAAATGTAACCAAAGTGGCTCCTAGGGAAACAAAATCTCCTTTATTGAGAAGCATTTTTTTTCTAGACCTTTGGTAATATTTGGTACCATAATAAGAAACGTGAACAAATAAAGGATCCTAGAAGGATTATTTATTTTATTCAACTCCTTTTAACAGGTGGCCAATTTACTAGTAATCTTTGAGAATAATTTGTTTCCAGGTAGTTTTGATTTAAAATGAAAAAAAAGGAGCTATATTTTGCTTCAACCTGTCTATTGTCTGAGTCAAAATGTTTCACGTTGGAAAATAAGTCAAGTTGAAAAACAAGTTGAGTCAGTAGGCCACCAAAACTGTGTGTGAATAAACTTTTATGCAAATTCATCTGCATTTTGCCACAGAAAGAGAGAAACATAGAGAAGATCAAAAGACTGGCATTGCTAAAACACAAACACTCAATTTTGTCTTTATTTTCCACGGGTCAAAAAGAGTTTAAGTGACTTCTTCCATGACGCAAGAAACCATTTGTCTCACTTGCAAATCACCAAATTACTGCATTCCCTCTTTTAAAAGATTGATTTTATTGCACCTGGATATTTTTCTCATAGTGAGGGTATATGTCTCTCTTAGTTTCTTTTCCGTCACTGTGATAAAATATTCTGACAAAAGCAACTTAATGGAACTTAATCACCTGGGGGAGGCGCCTGGGCATGCCTATGGGGAGTTGTGGTAATTCCATTCATTGAGGCTGGCACACCTGCCCACTCTAGTGGTAAACATTCTTATAGCTGACATCCTATGACTGCTGGATGTGGCTCTAGAGACATATGACCCAGGAACAGTGAGATTGAGTAGACTCAAACGCGGGATGTCCCTAGGGTCTCAGGCCCTATTAGCTCGTTAGGAGTGGAGTCCTGCTCTCTCCTGTTTCTTCCCGTCTCTCTGGAGCATGTGAACACACCCCCAAAGGCCTGTCGTTACTGTGGTAAATAGAAACATGAGCTTAGGCACACAGTGTCTGGGAACCCTTTCCCATGTTGCATTGCCATTTCAATCCCAGCCAATGAAGTGCTGAGGAGCCCGAAGTCCCGCCCACACTTCCCATGGTTTAAAAGAGAGGGCGTGCTGATTTGGGGGGAACCGATCGTTTCAGGAGCACACATGTAGATTTTAGGGGTCTATGGGGGAGATAAGCGCTTCGTGACATAAGTTTTAATAAAAGATCACCAAATAGCAGACAAATAGAGTCATGATTCCGCCTGAAGGAGTTTTCAGAAGTGGAGAAGGTGTTTCCTGACTATACCAGCATTTATCCCGGAGCTCAGGCCTTTGACCTGGGCAGGCAAAGTCAAAGGTTCCACCTGAGAACATCGCAGTGCCACGGGGGACGATGGAGGGAGACACAGCCTGATCTCGCAGTGTCCGAGACACTCACCACAACGGATTTTTTTAATACTACGTCTGACCTCGTTTCACGAAGTTATTTCAGCACGGTTGCGATGTCAAGGCAGCAGGGTCTTGAAGCAGCTGATCACACCGTATCCACAATCAGGAAGTAACCAGCAGTGAATGGATGCTTGCTAGTGCTCGGCCTACCTTCTCCATCCTGCACAGCTCAATACTTCAGCCACGAGAATGGTCACCACTAGAGTGGGCAGGTCTGCCTACCTCAGTTGATGGAATTAACAGTTCCCCATAGGCATGTCCAGAGGACCTTATCCCAGGGGATTCCAGATTCTGTCAAGCTGAGTTTACACTAATCATCCCAATGTCTATCTCTGTTTCATTTTAATGTTTAGTTGAAGGCTTAATTTTTTTAGCATGCATATGCCATTGTATTTTAAGGTTTATTATCAGCATAAGTCGCTCTTAGACTAAAGATCATCATCTTCAAGTAGACCCATCAGCCTCTATCATCATTTCATATCTGAATCACTAGATTACCAGGGAAGCTTCCTTCAGCATGTCTTAAACCCGATTATCCTTCAATTCTTTGCATATTCACATCCAGAGTTTTGAACATACTCTATCGGTTGCTTGGGAAGCCTTTCCAGAGCTTCTCCAATTTGGTTAATTCATCCTCAGATTTCAGTTCTTGGCTTACCTAGTAGTAGTTCCTTAGAGACTTCTCTAGCCAGGTTTACCAAACACACAAATAAACAAACACCTTGTTATCCAATAGTTTCATAACATCCTGTATCTTTTCTTCATAGCCTTAATGATGTTTATAAATTATGGAATTTATATCTCCCTTCTCCACAAAGCTCCCACTTCTACTGATCAGAAACTGTATCTTAGTCTTATTGTTGTATTCCCACTATCCACAATAGGTTCTATAAATATTTGTTACAATAGCAAAACAAATTTCATTGATGTAAAAACACAACTCTTACCGAAAAGGGAATAAGAGATAGTTTACTTTAGAAACAAATATGAGTGACTTTGGGCTAGGAACACAGATTTAGGTCACCTCAAACTCCATATTCCAACATGGAAGAAGTTTTGTGAAATTTTTATGGTCATGGAACAAAGAAAGCCATAAATCAAGACACTTTTCAAATACATTGATGAGTAGACTGGGTATGTAGGTTACAGCAAGGCAGAGAAAGCTCTGCTATGGGCTTTTAGTGCTACCTGACAACATTCTTGGTCCTCTGATTACTGGAAACTAGGGGTCTGTTCTTACATTCCAAAGGATTTTTTATTGTTGGTTCCCAGATGTTGAATCTAATATAAGAGTAGGTGTGGGGGGGGGCAAGTTACACTCTTGACCTACAGAATTCCAACCTCTCCACTTCACTGAAGCTCAAGTCAGTTGATCAGCCTCTGAAGACACAGCTTCTCTCTAGGAATTCACACTGTATTTGTACTTTTTCATTGCTGTGACCGAATACTTGAGGCAAGCAACTCAAAGAAGAAGAAAAGACTTATTTTGTTTCATGGTTTTAGAGCAGTGGTTCTTTGCCTGTGGGTTGCGACCCCCTTTGGGGTTGAACAACCCTTTCACAGGCATCACCTTTTGGAAGACACAAATATTTTTATTATGATTCATAACAGTAGCAAAATTAGAGTTATGAAGTAGCAACAAAAATAACTTAATGCTTGGGGTCACTACAACATGAAGAACTGTATTAAAGGGTCACAACATTGGGAAGGTTGAGAACCACTGTTTTAGAGGTTCTATGATTACTTGTCTCCATGTTTCTAGGCCCATTATGAGGCAGAATATAATGGTCTGTATGGAAAGGGAGGTTGTCCACCTCATGGATAGGAAGGGGAATGGTGTGGTGGGGGGCAGCTAAGAACTAGGGACCATGTGTAATCTTCAAAGCATACTCTGTGAGACCTACTTCCTCTAGCTAGGCTCAATTTCCTCGAGATTTCATGATCTCCACAAACAGAAGCACTTAGATGTAGGCCAAATGCTCAGCACGTGAACCTGCGTGGGACAGTTCACATTAAAACCATCACAATTAGAAAATCACTTAGTCATTACAGTCACCGGAAACTTTGTACAGATGGTCTCTGACATTTGATGATTTTGACTTATGATCTTTAGACTTTATAATGGTACAGACACTCAAATTTTGGATTTTGATCTTTTTCTGGGTTAATGGTATGCTGAGCATTTCAGTGAGCTGTAGCCTCTAGACACACTATCATGGATGCAAACAGCCAACTTTTTAGAGTATGTTGTTTTGTCTGACAAGACACTAGTTTCACCAGCATGTGATCCCATTGCACGTTGAGGGGCATCTAGCATATCAAAGGTCACCTAAGTAGAGCCCACTGACTCTTTATATCTGCTATTGTAAAGTTCATCAAGTTGAGACCATATCTATGTGTTCACTATTTCTGGTGACTAATTATCCTCTTTAAAGGCAGCAAGGCATTGTTGACACAGAAACTCTTCATAAAGCATACCTGCTACTAACCTAAATCACTTACTTTTTGCTTAGCTCACTAATCAGTTGCCGTACAACCTAATCCCAGGAAAAATGCAATGCAATAAATATGAATCTGTATATTTCCATGGCTGAAGAGTTTTATAGCAGCAACTCTCAGTGAGCTATCTGGCTAAGCATATTGCCTACATCCTCTCATGAAACAGTGGTAGGTCCTCATCATACTTGGAAAGGATTGTGTTTGATGTGCTTTCCTAGAAATTCTGAAGCTGACATGGAGAAATGTCGGCTACTATCAGCCCCTGTTTTGTTCCATTCAGTTGCCACCAAGATGCTGGGAAGACTGGTATATAGGGGTGACTTATACTTGGAGGCTTTCAAGTGCTTCATTCCTTTATGTCCAGAGGGCTGAAGAGAGTGGGCTAATACATAATAACACGGGGCAAGGAGGGCACTCATGGGATCACTGGGAAGTAGGAAAAACCCACTGTGTCTCACTTTATTTGGATGGGTTTGAGTATGACAAAATAATGACCTTAGCTGAAAAGAATAGTAAATGGATCAGTGAGGAAACTGGCTGGGAAAGTAGTGGGGAGGGCATTAAAAGTGTCCGTATGTTGCTTGTGAGCCTCAAGTGTTTGAAGAACCTAAAAAAAGTCAGGTGTGGCATTTGGGGGGAGGGAAGGCAAGGGCATTGGGAAGTCAATTTGAAAAGATCAAAAATTTAGAGCGGGGAACTTGAACATGAACATAAGATGGCAGAGTCCATATGACACAGAACCTCAGTCCATATGTCAAGAACCCTCGACAAGGAATCTGATTGGAATCAAGGCAAGGAGCAACACTAGACACAGAACCTCAGTCCATATGTCAAGAACCCTCGACAAGGAATCTGATTGGAATCAAGGCAAGGAGCAACACTATGGAGTTCAGAAATGAGAATGCAGCTTTCTGGAACCTTGGCATTTGCTAGACACCTTCCCAGAACTAGAGCAGCTTCTCAGAACACAGGTGCCAAATTATGACTGTAGAAGCAAGTTTGTCTATAGGACTGCCTGAAAGAGAGAGGTAAGACCGTTTTTTGTTTTTGGCTGGGGTTAAGAAAACTGAAGCTCCAGATCCCAGTTTCTCTGAGACAAACAACTTTGTCTTTACCTCTCTACCCGCTCTGCTTTTTCTCTCCATACTTCATATGTTCAAAACGTGCCTCCATTACTCAAGTTTGGTTTATTGAAACCATTGCCAACTCCTTCTCCAGTAACCAAATGCTCCCCGAACCACTTGCCATTGCAGCCACAACATCATGCGTCCTGCTGTGTCATATTTCACACACAGCCAAGTTCTTTCCCCCATCCTCGTTCACTTACTCAGTTTTACCACATAACGGGCTCATCTGACAACCCTGTGCAAATGTCAGATCTTCTCAGCAGTACTGTTAACTACATGCTCCTCATGCCCACAGTGTTTCTTATATAGACCTATCATAAATGCTTTATGGCTTCTCAATACTCCCAGATGATGACACAAAACAAAACAAAACAAAATAAAACCAAACCAAACCTCCAAGTGTTCACAAGTTCCTATTTAGATCTTGTCCCACCTTGTTAGTCCTGCATTCAGACTCCTCCCTGCCCTCTATAAATCTGCCTGGAATACTTATTATCTTGTATATGGTGAGTTAATTCCTAGGCTTCCCTTCTCCTCAATATCTCAGCTCAGGGAGCCTTTCCTGGATTATGTGCTGAGATCAAATCCCACAATCTAGGTTCTCAAAACTCTTTGGGTCCCCTCTTGTTAGCCTACACCAAGCAATTCTACAATGGGTTGTGTGATTATTTGTTGGGCTGCCTTCCTTAAATAGTGTATTTTCTAGGAGCTGAGGAAATGCTTCTGTTGTTGGTGGCTCATATGTCCATTTGTTCAACCTAATACCTGGCTCAGGGTAGGTACTGAGTACACAGTAGTCAAATGAACGAGTCAATATTATGTTTGTTTGGGTTTGCTTCTTCTCTCTTTCCACTCAGAGAGCTCCTGGGAGTCAGGGGTGTAAATCTTTCTACACTGCAGGTGCTCAGTGAATTTTGGTGACATTGTATTCCATTTCAGTGACAGAATGGTCTCTAGTTTGATCAGGAATTACATCCCAAGAGCTTCTTTAGCTAAAAGGCAGCAAGATAATAATATCTTCATGAAAAATATATTATGCAATATATTTTTTGGTGATCTGATGGCCTCTACAGGCCTCTCTTTAATGTTATGCTTTTCTCTGGCACTGTTCGCTCATGGGCACCCTCAGTGAGTGACACTTTCTTCTTCTCTCGGTCTTAAGTTCCAAGTTTTCTCTCCTGATGATTTTTTAATAATCACTCTTCTGTTCCTCCCACTCCTCCACTCTTAGGCTTCGGCTGCCTATAGGGGGCCATTATTTGCTTTCTTTATTCTGCCAACTTAACCCTACTCTCATCCTCCCACCTAGATTTCCTTCCAGAAATAAACCGACAGCAGAAGAGGATATGCTCCCCCCACGCCCAGTAAACAAAAGGGAGAGAAAATGTTTCTCTACTTAAGGCAGAAGAGTTTTAAAGGCAGCTGTAGGAGGAATAAGTTTTCTAGAAAGAGAGAGGTGGGCAACTTACTGCTCTTTTTATTTTAAAGTAACAGAAACCATAGTTGCAGTTAAACACTGTGATGGTTGGGCTGTGAAATACTGTAGAGTGTTTTACCTCTGACTTCAGGGTCATGATGGATGGCAGAATGAGCCTAGGCCCCTAGCTACGTTGGAATCACTGCAGGAGGTTCCAGGCTCCACTTGTCTTCAACGAGAGTTGAGAGTCATTCTGATGGATCTTGTTTGGTCCTGCCCTGTGTTATTGCTTAGCTCAGAGTATGGAGAATAGTTGTTTGTTAAATGAATGCCATTCTCCTACAGGTGAGATTTTCTTGTAAGATTTTATTTGTGAAAATAAAGATATTCTACCAGTTTGTGTGTGTGTGTGTGTGTGTGTGTGTGTGTGTGTGTGTGTGTGTGTAACCATTATATTAAATGCTCTGTCTTCTAGAATAATTCAACAATGCTTAAGATGTGATGTAATAGCCCGAGGTTAAAAATACTCCAAATTATTGTGCAAGATACATTTTCCTCATTTTAAAATCATAGTCAACAAAATACACATTTAAAGGCTTTTGAAGAAAGGCATTTAAAATCGTCGTGAACAATACACATTGTCTAAAAGCACGTAGAGAATGCTTTTGGTTTTACCTGGACCACTGTCCCTCTGTCGCTAATTCCTTCCCTCTTTGGGCCTTCCCTCTCCACAAGCTTTCTTAGTCCTGAACCATTTCCCTCACATGCCTCTCAAATAGCTCAGCTGTTCCTTGGTCTAGGCAGTCAGTGCCAAGCATCCCACCCACCAGGCCTCTTATGCATTCTTGTTACAATAAAACTTGCCTTTCTGACTTTGCTTTCTTCCATGTAATATCTGCTTAGCCCACTCCTGTTCACAGAAACACTAATGTAGTACAGACCAATAGAAGAGATGGGTTTACCCCTGTAAGTCAGGTCCCTCAGATTCCAGAACACCAGTCTTTCAATATCAGTTCCTGGCTCATTCTGAAAACGATTGGAGGGATCCATAGATTGGTGTGTATTATCTATGTTTAACCAACATGGTACTCAGAGAAGGCCACTAACAAGATGAGAAAGAGGCTGTGATGGAGGGCTGTCTAGATATGTTCATGACTTCTTTTCTTGTAGGATGCATGGGTAAATATTTGCACCTTTATGAGTGACAGAGCCCTCTCTTCTTTCATTGAAATGCTCTACAGACTTTAAAACTCGGGTTCTCAATCAAGACAGTATGCATGTTACATAGGAATGTCAGCCTGAGTGCAGTTAGGATATTAGAACCATTGACCTTTTCCCATGTATCTCTTCTGTTTATTTTAGCAATAGGACCCACTCTTCATCAGGAGACTATTTCTGTGTGGGGTGTATGCTGGGAAGGGGTGACAGCTGTAATTCTGTTATTTCACCTAAGCCTGCCACTTTGTTATGATTAATCTCTTAAAAGCTCTTTTTTGGACAATATCCAGGGGCTGAAGAAAACTGATTACAGGATGTCATGGCCTATATGTAATTATTCTTCTCATTCTGCTAGATGCACATGGATTCCTTGGGTTTGGGGGCTGCTGAGGGTCTTTTCCCCATCACACAGCATAAATAAGACCATTTTCCAAAAGAGTGCAAGAAAAATAATTGGGAGAAGCATGAGTAAGAGAAAAAAACTGAAAACCAACCCCATATAATTCTGAGTCACCTATGTATACTACCATATCTTCTGCGAATAGGGATACATTGACTTATTCCTTTCCAGTTTGTATCTTCTTGATCTCCTTTAGTTGTCTTAATTAATGCTCTAGCTAGAACTTCAAGCACTATGTTGAATAGATATTGAGAGAGAGGACAGCTTTATCTTGTCCCTGATTTTAGAGGAAAAGCTTCAAATTTCTCTCCATTTAATTTGATGTTGGCTATTAGCTTGCTGCATGTTGCCTTTATTGTGTTTAGGTATGGTCCTTGTATCCCTGATATCTCCAAGACTTTTGTCATGAAGGGGTGTTGGGTTTTGTCAAAGACTTTTTCAATATCTAATGGTATGATCCTGTGATTGGTTTTCTTTTAGTTTGTTTATATGGTAGATAACATTGATGGATGTTAGTATATTGAACCATCCCTGTGTGAATGAAACCTGCTTGATCATGTTTTTGATGTGTTCTTGGATTCAGTTTGCCAGTATTTTATTGAGTATTTTTGCACCAATGTTTGAAATTGGTCTAAAATTCTTTCTTTGTTGAGTTTTTGGGTGGTTTAGGTAGCAAGGTAACTGTGGCTTCATAGAATGAGTTTGGCAAAGTTCTTTCTGTTTCTATTTTGTAGAAGAGTTTGAGGAGTATTGGTATTAGCTCCTCTTTGAACATCTAGTAGAATTCTGTGCTAAAATCATCTGGCCTTGGACTTTTTTTGGTTGGAAGAGTTTGATGACTTTTTCTACTTCCTTAGGGGTTATAGGACAAATTAAATTGTTTATCTGAACTTTGTTATCTTTAATAAGTGAAATCTATCAAGAAAATTGTCAATTTTGTTTAGATTTTCCAATTTGGTGAATACAGCCTTTTCAAGTAAGACCTAATGATTCTACCAGAGAACTCCTACAGATGATAAACACCTTCAGTAAAGAGGCTGGATTAAATATTAGCTCAAAAAATCAGTAGCACTCCTTTATATAAATGATAAATGAGCTGAGAAAGAAATTAGGGAAACAACACCCTTCACAATAGCCACAAATAATATAAAATATCTTGGTGTAACTCTAACTAAGCAAGTGAAAGATCTTCATGTCAGAAAGTTCAAGTCTCTGAAGAAAGAAATTGAAGGAAAATCAGAATATGGAAAGATCTTCCATGTTCATGGATCAGTAGGATTAACATATAAAAATAGCCATCTTGCCAAAAGCAATCTATGCAATTACCATCAAAATCCCAACACAATTCTTTATAGACATTTAAAAAGCAATTTTCAATTTCATATGGAAAAATTAAAAAAAAACCCAGGATAGCAAACAAAACAAAACAAAACAAAACAAAACAAAAAACACAGTACAATAAAAGAACTTCTGGAGTTCCTGAAATCACCATCCCTGGTTTCAAGTTGCATTACAGAGCAATAGTAATAAAAACCACATGATATTAGCATAAAAACAGACAGGCTGATCAATGGAATTAAATCAAAGAGCCAGAAATAAACCCACACACCCATGGATACTTGATTTTTGACAAAGGAGCCAAAATTGCACAATGGAAAGAAGAAAGCATTTTCAACAAATGGTGTTGGTCCAACTGGATGTCAGCATGAAGAAGAATGCAAATAGATCTATATTTATCACCCTGCACAAAACTTAAATCCAACTGGATCAAAGACCTTAACATAAAACCAGACACACTAAATCTAATAGAAGAGAAAGTGGGGAATGCCTTGAATGCATTGATACAGGAGACAACTTCTTGAAAGGAACACCAACAGCTCAGGTGCCAAGTTCAACAAATATTAAATGGGACCTCATGAAACTGAAAAACTTCTGTAAGGTAAAGGACACCATCAATAGTACAAAATGGCAGCCTACAGATTGGGAAACAATCTTCACCAACCCTAAATCTGACAGAGGGCTAATATCCAAAATATATAAAAAACTCAAGAAAGTAAACACCAACAAAACAAATAATCCAATTAAAATTGGGGTACAGAGCTAAAATGAAAATTCTCAACAGAGGAATCTCTAATGGGTGAGAAGCACTTAAAGAAATGCTCAATGTCCTTAGTCATCAGGGAAATGCAAACCAGAATGATATGAGATTCCATCTCACACATGTCAGAATGGCTAAGATGAAAAACTCAAGAGACAGCACATGCTGGAGAGGGTGTGGAGAAAGGGGAACACTCCTCCATTGCTGGTGGCAGTGCAAACTTGTGCAACCACTTTGGAAATTAATCTGATGGTTTTTTTTTTTTCAGAAAATTGGGAATAGTTCTACTTCAAGATCCAGCTATACCACCCTTGGATGTACTCCCAAAAGATGTTCCACTAAACCACAAGGACATCAGCTCAACAATGTTCATAGCAGCTTTATTTTTAACAGCCAGAAACTGGAAACAACCCAGATATCCTTCAACTGAAGCATGGATAAAAGAGTTGTGGTACATTTATACAATGGAATATTACTCAGCTATTAAAAACAAGGAAATCATGCTATTTGGAACCAAATGGATGGAACTAGAAAAGATCATCCTGAGTGAGATAAACCAGACCCAAAATGACATGCATGGTATGTCCTCACTTGTAAATGGATATTAACCGTAAAGTACAGGGAAACCATGCTATAATCCACAGAACCAAAGAGGCTAAGGAGGGCCCAAGGGAGAATGCTTCAATCTCTCTCAGAAGGAGAAATAAAACAGACATCGGAAGTGGATGGAGGGAGGGAACTGGATAGGAGTGGGACTGGGAAGGAGAATGAGGGTGGGATCAGGTGTGGGGAGAGCAGGGATGGGTTAAGAGTATTGGGAGACAGAAGGGAAATTGGGGGGGGGCATCTCTGGGACAAACTGGAGACCTGGGAGAGGGCAGTCTCCTGGGAGGTTATGGAGGTGACTCTAGCTGAGACTCCTAGCAGTGGAGGATACAGAGACTGAAGTGGCCACCTCATGTTGCCAGGCAGGACTTCCAGTGGAGCGAGGGGGACACCAACCCACCTACAAATCTTCAACCCAAAATTTGCGCTGGCTACAAGCTGTGCAGGGATAAACATGGAAGAGAGATGGAAGGAATGGCCAACCAATGACTGGCCCAACTTGAGGGCCACCCCATGGAAGAGAGCCAATCCCTGACACTATTAATGATACTCTGTTATGTAGAAAAAAATAATGGCTAATTAAATGATTTTATAGACAACTGTTAGGTAGTTGTTAGGTACTGATAAATATATGTGTGATAAATAAAAATTTCCTGTTACACTGTTATGCTTGCAGACAGGAGCCTAGCATAACTATCATCTGAGAGGCTTCATCCAGCAGATAATAGAAACAGATGCAGAGACCCACAGCCAAACATTAGGTGGAACTCAGGGAGTCTTGTAGAAGAGTTGAGAGAAGGCCTGAGGGAGCTGGAAGGGGTCAAGGACACTACAAGAAGACCTACAAAGCCAACTAACCTGCGTCCATGGGGGCTCACAGAGACTGAAACACCAACCAAAGAGCGTGCATGGACTGGATCTAGACTCCTTACACATATGAAGCTGATGGGCTGCTTGGTCTTCAAGTAGGTACCCAAAAAATTGGAGTGGGGGCTGTCTCTGACTTGGACACTATTGCCTGCCTTTGGATCCCTTCCTTTCCCTTAGCTGAGCTGCCTTGCCTAGCCTCAGTGAAAGAGGGTGAGCTTAGTCCTGACGGGACTCGATGATCCAGGGTGGGTTGGTATGGGGGGGAAGGGTTCACCTTCTCTGAGGAGAGGAGGGGGGTAACTTCGATTAAGATGTAAAGTGAATAAATAAATAATGAGAAAAACAAAAGCAAAAATAATTATGAGTAACCTTGCGGACTACCTTAGCTGTGACACATGAGCTACTTCTGCATTTTGTTTGTCATGTGTCTGTCATTTGATAGCAAAGGAGAGAGAGCCATCATAGAAATTGCCAATTTTGGAAAGCCCTAGTATATAAGCTGGGTCATTGTCACCTTTTAGGTTTTATACTATGAGCTTACAAATTCTTTAGCAATGGGACTTTTGCTAAAGAAATATCACATATCAAAGTGATACCTACTTTTGAAGTGTTCACTATTTCTTTTAAAGAAAAGGATGAGTTGGAGAGTTAAAAGCAGAGGAAGAAGATCGTATATAAAATCTAGACCACTAAGGGTAAGATATTTATATATTGCAGAGTGGCAAGTGTCAAAATATTGGTCCAATCCTCACTTTAAGTGACTAAAATGACTGGAACTAGACCAAGCCCAAAGCATATGAGGACAGCTCCCAGATACTTCCTTCTCTGTGCCACTATAATAATTAACCCTATAAAAGACTTATCCAATGGGATGCTCGGAATCCAGAGGAAGATTAGCTCTACCTCAGCATCCACATCTATTATCCCATACAGTCTCAAAACAGAGACCGAGACTGATGCATAAAACAGAGATTGGGTACATCGGCAGGGGACCAAGGCTTGTAGCTAAGAGACAGAAAATTGAAAGTCAGGATTCAGATTTACAAATCGCGACTGGCAGAGATTTCTGGCATTGGTTCCAACTTAATGGAGCTTTTCCAGAATTGATTCCATTAAAAATTTACTAGAGTTTTAAGGAGTTATGCTAGCCTAGAAAGTCCACATCTAGAAGGAGACCTGTGACAGCTCTATCTTGAGAAGGCTGTGGCTACTGTAGGGGTGTGTACTATTGTTCTCTTACACGTTTCTTCATCCCCCTCTTAATGCCTGTACTTATATCTACATTAGAAGTTAAAAAAATTAAACTCCAAATTTTGTTCACACTGACTTGTTCAGAAATTCTTTTCCGAGCATGAGTAAAGAATCCTAGTTTCACCTACATGGAAGTCTATGGAAAGGGTGCCTTAGGATGTGACAGGCTGCAGCATATGGCAATATCCCACACTGCCACTTCCAAGTCTTCCTTGGTAGCTCCTCTGGGGATATTCCAAAGCACTGTTGGAATTTCCTTGTCGGTGTGTAGCATAGCTGCTCAGCTCTGTTCTTTGGGTTTGTATGTTACCTTTGATTCTTTGCTTCATTGTTTTCTGGCCAGAGACCTACGTAGTGTTTAACGAGTACCACTAGCAATAAAGATAAGAATTCCCTATGGCACTTCTCAGACCTTCTTTCTGGGTCAGATGGGAACATCATGGCTAGCCAGGAGCACATCACTATATAAGGACTGATAGGAAGGGCCCTGTGATGGCTCAACTCCTGAGGCAATTCCCAGGCCTCAGTTATCTAAAACTGTGAGGTGAACGAACCATGAAAAGTGAGCCAGTATGCTGCATTCCTCCACTGTCTCTGCTTCAGTTCCTGACTCCAGGTACCTGCCCTGAGCTCCTTCCGGCCCTGGCTTCCCTCAGTGACGGACCATGATTGCAACATGTAAAGAAAATAAACCCTTTATTTCCCAAGTTATTTTTGGTCATGGTGTTTATAAATGGCAACAGAAAGCAAATCATCTTCTTTAGGGAGAAACTGACCAGGTTCTTGGTCAGGTGAGGACACTCGAAATTACATGTAGTGGGGAAGAATGCATGCTGGGAAATCAAGGTGAGAATATAGTGAACACCTATTGTTTTTACCATTCTAAGATGGCTTTATCTCTTTTTCTTCTTACAACAGTTCCCACCCCTTTCTTGACAGAATTGCCCTTTTTCCATTCCGTGTAGAAAACTACTAGTCACAGCACATTCTACATAATCATTATAGTTTTCCTTCCAGAAATAGTGATTGGTTAAAGATTGGGTAGTCCTCATCCTCAGATCAGTTAAAGTCGTTCTCTAGGGCATTCCATGGGCTCTTAGAGCAATAATCCTTCTGCTGGGGTTTTAGGTTTATATTTACTGAAATATTCTATGAGTGGGATTATGTTGGCCATTTCTTCCACTGAACTAAGGGGAATATCTGCAAAGGATGGAGATGGGATTGACTTAGAAAGGAGAAGCAGAGGTGGGAGAAAGATGGAGAAAAAAGAAAGACAGGAAATGGACAGGTCTGTACTTAAAAGTTGCATTTAGGTTTTAATTATTCAATAACAACAAGAACAACTCTAATCCCAGTTGCTAGTAACAGAAACTGATATATTCCTGCTTCTATGAAGCCACTTTGAGCTGTGTTTCTGTTTATTGAAACTGAGAGGAGACTGATCAGCAGGTTCCACCAAGGTGCGTATGATGCTAGGAAGTTACCTGAGGTTTTTTTTGAGTGGCGTTTATGCTACTTGCGTCATGGCAAGAACACCAAAGAAGGATCCGCTTCCTGCCTTAGGGATTGGCCTGTATCTGCCCCTTCCTGCTTCATACTGGGCTTACAAGTAAGAAATGCCTTGTCTTTTATGTGAGTTTTAGGGTTCTGAACTCTGGTTCTCCTGCTTGCTCAGCAAGCACTTTAAAATAATCATCTTAAGTGTTCTTGCGTGTTTACAGTTTCCACAGCTTCTATTCTAGGATAGCAGATCTTGACTGTCTCCTGAACACTCTGTGGGTTCAGATTCCAGTGTGGTAGTTTGTTTGACAACCTTACCTAATGGTAGATCCAGGAAATGTTTAATTTTTTTGGGGGGGGGGGGGGTCTGGTGTTTTCTGGTCATAAAGGCAGCAATGATGATTTCCAAACTTTATACACAGCTGAGGCTGGAAGTCACAAGGGAATTTAGGTGGCCAGTTCCTCCGTTCCTTGTTATCTACCTTGGTCACCATGCAGCAGAGGCATGACAGACACTGGCACAATCTTCACACTTTCGCCAACCACTCACTGGGGCCCCCGGGAACCAGACACTCGAACAAACATGTTAAGTATTTCTTCTCAGCTCAACACCCTGCCTCACTGACCATAACCCAGGGCACCATCAATCTCACAGAGTCCCTTCAGCACTTGTCAAGTTCAATCACTTATTAATGAGTCAAGGCATCTTTTACTGCAGCTCCACTTCTGTCTGATCATAATTTACCCACAAACCACCTCTCAGTCTCCTCTCATCACAGTCTTCGACTGATAAATTGTTCTGTCATTTTTGTTATTGCATATTTCAGGACTTCACAAAGAAGCACAGCTCAGAGAGGGAGAACATAATCAGAATATCTTAACTTCATGATTGTGGTGTGGGATATGTTTGCGACCTAAGCTTATTTTGAGGAAGTCTCATGCATGATATCTCGAAATAATATCTGTGGCCAGTCCCATGAAAGGATTGTATTCATGTTTTAGATCTTGCAGGCCACTCCAAGCGTGATACATTCAGAAACTTTAGATGATGTGAAGTTTGGAGGAAAGCGGCAATAAGTACGTTACTGATCTCTAGGTAAAAAGAAGTGAGGTGATACTAGGTATGCTGGCTCACACCTGTCATCTCAGGCACTTAGGAGACAGAGGCAGGTAGATCTCTGTGAGTCCCAGTTCAGGCTAGGCTGCTCTATATAGTGAGTGGCAGGCCAGCCAGGGCTACACAGTGAAACCCTGTCTAAAAACAGGAGGGTGTGTGTGTGTGTGTGTGTGTGTGTGTGTGTGTGTGTGTGTGTGTGTAATCAAATTACAGTTTCTGCAAATGAGTCTTCAGTCATTGTAGCCTTGTCATTTAATGACAGCAGTTGACTTTAAATTCTTAACAATGGTTGTGATTTGAGTATATTACTAACAGCAGTTCAAAACTTCCTGTGTTCTGGACGTGTGCTTATAAATCTTTTTAAGTCATGTGGTTTGGCGGCTTGTACATTTTATGACTTCTCTGATTGCTGGAAGAATGTAAAAAGAAGTTGAAACTAATCATCATTCGAATTACTGTGATCATATTTCATATAAATATATTTTACAGACAAAAGAAAATATAAAGTGTCTTATCTATTTTACATAAACAAGTGGAAGAGTTGAATTATCTTTGTGCTGATATTAATCTAGCTCACACTTAGCTTACAAAGTGTACGCCTGCATTGGTACTGTGAGTAGTTAGTTATAAGTTAAGATGTGAAGGCTATCTGCTATCTCTGTGTCAATCTCAAGCCAGAAAGTGAACCAGACTAGGCTTTGTTCTATACTGCAAGCTGCCAAACAAGTGTATGAGTTACAAATGTGAATTATGAAGAAATTGTGTTTCTTGGTAAAGCTCTATAATGTTACCAATACCTAGACATTGCATTTTCCACCTACCCCGTTGATGATTAGCCTTCAGATTAGACCTGGTATTATAAGTTGGGTTCAAGGATGAATGGGAATAAAGGTTTTGATTGACTTCAAGAACATCTTTAATTGTTTATATTTATTTATTTTTATTTTATGTGTATAAGTGTTTCACCTGAATGTACAATTAAACACCACATGTGCACCTGGTAAAAAGAGGACATAAAGGGTATCAAATTCCCTGGTACTGGAATTGCAGACAGTTGTGAGTCACCACATAGGTTCTGGAAACCAAATCTGGGTCCTCTGCAAAAGCAGCAAGTGCTTTTAACTGCTGAGCCATCTTATCAGTGCCTGAGAACCGCCCTTCTTTTATAAGTAGTTTTACTGATTTTTTTACAATTAATTAATTTATAGCTAATTAATTAATTAATTGTGTAATTATTTATTTATTTTGTTCTAGAACTTGGGTAAATGACTCTTAATAGAATCTGGGTTGGAAAGTCTAGGAATTTCCCCTGTGAGTTATCTGTGGGCCAGCCCAGGTGTAGCCCATTATAAACATAAACAACATAAAAGCTTATGCTTCAAAGAAGAGCCAAGCTTAGTACCTTATAAGTACCTCCTCTTCACTCACACATCCATATCCACCCTCATTTCCAGTGTTTGAGAATATGTGCAGCTTCTCATATCTGCTGCATGTGGCAACTCCTCTACAGATATCACACTGAGAAGGAAGATACTGTAATGAGCTTACCTCTGCACACATGTAGATTGCTTCTCCATTGGGCAGGGGACACCTATGCGTAACAGTTTTTGGTCTTGAAGTTTCTCTAATGTTGTAGCACAGAAATCACATGAACAAGTCTAGCATTCTTGAAAGGTAAACTAGAAATTCAATGAATGCATGGGGCCATTCTTAACCATTGCAGAACAGAAACCATTGGCAAATGCTTTCCCTCTTGATGTCCTAGAAAGACAGATGATCTGAGTCACATTTGTAAGGACCTCAGAAGGTGTTTATGGGACCACATCCCGGTTGCCTTAGCCACCTCAATAGCTCTTGTATGTGTGGCTTTGTGCCCTCCCCTTCCCATGACCTGGACTCTGGCTCCTTAGTGTCATTTCCGAAATAAATAATATGTAAGCAGGTTTAAATAATAATAATTTTATTTATTTGTTATTTATTATATTATTAATTATTGTATGATTTAAGAAATAAACCATCTGTAAATATCAGGCTCTGCTTTCAGAGTTTTGAGTGTCATAGCAAGAGAGCTTTGGCACATCTGCACCATCTGTTTTCTGGAGAATGAAGATGTCATTGGATTTTGCTTACACACAATCTTTAGAAAAATCTGAATGAAATATGGGTATGGTTGTATGAAATCAGATCTGTAATCCTAGTACATGAAAGCTGAGCCAAGAGCTTGGAGTACATAGCAAGACCCTGTTTCAAAAGGTCATGATCCAGAGGTATAGCCCAAATGTGGGGCACTAACTTGCCTAGCATGTGAAAAACCCAGGACTTCATTGTAATCCTTAACAATGAAGAAGAAAAAAATGGCATACTAGAGGCTGATGAGAGGAAATAACCTTGACAACAAGTAACTAAGGGATGTGATGACTGTATCAGTATCCTGAGGGAAAACAGATGGCAGTCTCAAATTGGGACAGTTTGGGAATGGCTTAGAGACAGAGGGATCTGTGTCAAAGTAGGCAGGAAAAGAGAAACTATGAGTGTAGCAAGAACTCATGGTTAGCAGCTGACAGCTTAGGCAAGGGTTGCCAAGATGTGCTGTTACATTTGAAATTCAGGTACGCAATGAATAATCTCTTGCATATGCATAGCTCAAAT
This sequence comes from Lophiomys imhausi, assembly GCA_907164525.1. NCBI lineage: Eukaryota > Metazoa > Chordata > Mammalia > Rodentia > Muridae > Lophiomys > Lophiomys imhausi. Next base: position 8,557,905 of record CAJQZJ010014103.1, on the reverse strand, counting down.
ATTACACAGTACGTACCTATATTGAAAAGACATTATTGACATGAGAGATGGAAGAGCAATTGCTGCTCTTCCGGAGATCTGAGATTTGGCTATCAGATTCCATGTCAGGTGGTTCACAACTTTCTTTACTTCCAGCCACAGTGAATCAGATACCCTCTTCTGATCTTTATGGGTACCTGCACACACACACACACACACACACACACACACACACACACACACAAATAAATCCTAACAGTATATATATGTTGTCTGAAATTCAAATTTCACTGGGCAGCTTGTATTTATATTGCTGAATTTGGGTACTAACCTTGGATTCAAGAAAAAGAGAAAAGCAGTGTGGTACTGTTCAGGGAGAGCAATAAGCTGTGGTCTGGAGATGCAAACAATTCAAGGCAGCTTCACAGGGCAGGAACTGTGATAGAGTGATGGTGCTGTAGATCTCATTCTCTTCCCGCCACTGTTTCTCTATGGGCATCACACCAAAGGTTGAACTAGTGAGAAATAAGAGGGAGGGTAGCCTGCACACGTTGGCCATCATCCGGCTAGCACACGAAGGGAATGGCACAGTAGACATAGTAGGGGGGCACTATAGGGCCTCATGGAAGGGGCAGGCTTGGTACCACTCTCTTCTTCTGCTTCAATGAGCATGTTCTGAACATTGTCCATGGTTCAAGTTGGCATCTCTAGACTGGAAGCCAAGATGTCCAATTTGAGTTATTACTCCCTCTCAACCTACCTCCTTTCTTTCTATTTTTAATTTTTAAAAAGTATTTGTATTCATTCTTTGAAATTTCATATAATGTACTTTGATCACACTTACCCTTTCTTCCCCTTAACTTCTCCCAGATTTACCTCCCCAACTTCATGTCCTCTTTTTTTTAATTAAAATATAATTATATCATTTACCCATCCATTTTTCTCCATCCTACCCCTCCCATTTGTCCTCCTCCCCTCTTGTTTCCTTTTGAAATCATGGCCTCTTTTTAAAACAAGTTCTTATTTTTTATACACACACACAAAAGTTCATTTAGTGTTGTTTGTTTAGTGTTATTTGTATGTATCTAACTTCAGGGCTGACTACTTGGTGTTGGATGACCAGTTAGGAGGCTCTGGGGAACATTATTTCTCTATCTCTCAGCATTCCTTTGCTGCCGTAGTTCTTTGTCTAGGTATAGGGTTGTGTAAGATTAGTTTTTCTCCTTCCGTGTTAACATATTGGTAAGGTATCAATGATGAAGTTTTCCTGTAATTTCTAGGAGATGTAATCTCACAGCAGTTTTCTGGATCATTTGACTCTAACAATCTTTCTGTTCACTCTGCTCTGCATTGTTCCCTGAGCCTTTGGTATGGGGTTTTGTTGTAGATGTACTCAGTGGGGCTGGGCACCCCATGATCACTTGTTTTCTGCATTTTGACTGGCTATAATTTTTTTGTAATTGTCTCCTGCTGCAAAGAAGTTTTTTTGATGAGAGATGAGAGTTAAATTTGTTTGCTGGTGTAAGGATAGACACTTAGAATGCAGTTAGGAATTATGTTGGTTTAGTAAAGTGGTAATAGGTTCTTCTCTAAGATCCATGATCTTACTAGCTCCAGGAACTTTGCTAGGTTTCCTTCCAGTACTAGGTATGATTTCACTTCTGTTGACTCTGCCTTAAGTCAAATTAGAAAGTTGTTGGTTACCACTAAGATACAAGTGTCACTATTGCACTCTTAGGACTATCATGCCATGGTGGTCACCACTGAGACTCATAGGCATTGGAGCTGTGACACTACCCAAATTCTCCATCCATTTCCCATGATTTCACTGGCTATATCCTTGAATCAATTCTGTGCCTTTCATTGTTAACTGTTTCATGGCCTTTGGGGAGTAGAGAACAGTGTATAAGTGAGGTTAATGAAGATGCTTCTCTTCTGGAACTCCTCTGAAGCACATGGACATGGCATTTCCAAGTCTTCAGAATCCTGTAGGTCCTAGTCCATCTTGATTCTTTCACTTTATTGCCTTTGGGTTTTGCCTGTGATAATGCACCATAGCAAGCCGTTAATATTTGTCAATGAGATAGTGAATGATATTTGGAAAGGGGTTGTGTTTGATGATCTCGGTAACCCATTGTTTCCTTGTCATGGAGCCTGTGGCACATATGTTCATACAGTGCAATCCTCTCACTAGGAAACTTTATTTTGCACCCTTATTAGGACTCTCAATGTTTTCTTTATTGCTCTCACTGGCTCTGCATTTGGTTTTTTCTGTTTAGTGCTGTTTACATGAAGAAACAAGGTGTTAGTCATAACATGAGTGAGCCAGTACCTAAGCGGAGAACAACAGTGTAGGGCTGGTAGGAAGATACCAGCCTTCTTGACTAGCTAAATGACTCATTCTGTCTCAGAGGGCATGATTCAGTTTCATGCTTCAGAACGTTCAAAACCGAGACTTTGCTGAGAAACACCCCAGGTTACTTCTCAGTTGTTGAAACCGCTCTGCACTCAAATGTCAGGCATCTAGAATGAGGGCATGAGCTGATGCCTTCTGCGTGATTACTATGTTTGGTTTCTGCCTTAATTTCTTTTCCTGTTGCTGTGATAAGAATGCCCCAACCAAAACATCTTAAGGTTTATTTGGTCCACAGTACCACATTATAGACCAGCTTTGTGGGGAAGTCAAGGCAGTAGGAACTTGAAGGCGCTAACCACATTATATCCATAGTCAAGAGCAGAGAGCAAGACGTCATGCAGGCTTGCACATGCCCAGATGGCTCTTTGCTTTTCTTTCAGCCCATGGTCCAACTCATGAAACGTTGCTGCTCAAATTCAGGCAAAGTCTCCCCCTTCCCCCTTCCACCCAATTAAGGAAATTGCTCTCAGGCATGCCCACAGGCCACCCTGATCCAGATAATCCCTTATGGGCCTTCCCTTCCCAGATGACTCTGGAGTCTGCCAAGTCAGCAATCAAAAGTAACTGCCACAGGTGTCTACTCTACTTTTGTTTTTGTTATGTTTTGCTTTTTGTTGTTTTTTTGCATGTTGCATCTTATGTAGTGCCCATAACCCCCTAAGATATTGTCTTCATTTTTAAGTTATTTATTTGTTAGCATTTCTGAGTTAGCGTACAGTATGGTAGGTTTCTTGAAAACATTTTCATATAAATATGCTATTGTACTTCTCTTGTTCACCTTCACGTTACTCTCCTTTGTCTACCCTCTTCCTTCCTGCCTGCCTTGTTCTTCCCCAGAGCATTCTTCCTTCTGCTCTCACAGTGTTCTATGAAATTATGTGTGTACTTGCACATACACATATATATTATGTCTATCTCTATATCTACCTATCTATCCATCCGTCCGTCCGTCCATCCATCCATCCATCCATCCATCCATCCATCCATCCATCTATCTATCTATCTATCTATCTATCTATCTATCTATCATCTATCTATCTATCTATCTATCATCTGTCACCTATTCTAAATACAGAAGAAAACATGACATGTTTTTCTTTCTCCTATTACTCTTTCTTGTTCTTCCCTCTACCTCTCTTTAGTTTCCTTCTCCTCATCAGATAGTCCCAATATCTCTCTCTCTCTCTCTCTCTCTCTCTCTCTCACACACACACACACACACACACACACATGTGCGCACAATCCACATATGACAAAAAACCATGTATATTTGCCATTATGAGTCTGGCTTATTTGATTTAGCATGATGATTTCTAATTCTATTGGTTTTCCCTGCAAGTGACTGAATTAATAAAAATCCATTGTGTGTATGTATGTATGTATAATACATGTATATATGATGCATATCTATAGCTCACATATATCTATACTATATTGATGTGTATATGTATCTATATAGTTTTTGATTAATGCAGCTGTTAACAGATACTTATGCTGACTTCATTACTTATTTATTATAACTAGTTCTGCAATAAGTATGAGTGTGCACATATGTTTGTGGTATGTTGACTTAGAATCCTTATATCCAGTAGTAGTGTGGCTGGATCATACAGCAGTTCTACTTTTAGTGTTTAGGGGAAACTGGTGCTGATCTCAGCACTGGTTATAAATGCGGCCATTCCCATCAGCAACGCGCAGGGCTGCTGTTCCCCCACTTTCCTGCCAGCACTTGTATTGCTCCCAAATCTGACACTGAGCACATTGCACGAGAGGAAAGAGATTGGCTTGGGGAGAAAGGAAATGCCTGCACATCTCACACTCACTTTATTCTGTCTTATGACTCCAGCCTACAAAAAGCCCACTTGTCTTTGGTTCTGTGCAACTGAAAATAAGAAACTATCTACACTTAAGTTTATCTTCAGTTTGTTGAAACAGAAACTGTTGTAAGGTGACTAACTTGCCAAAAGTCTGTAACTAACATGCTAAATATTGTGGATCCTCATGTCTTTCTTACATGAGGGAATCTGGGAAGAAGACAGGAAGGAACTTGCTCCTTGGTGACATGGGGGACTTCAGTTTCTAAATTCTACACACCATCCTAGTGTACCACTTCTGTTCTCACATCCACCACATGATTCAGAATAGCTGCTGGAACTTTGGATTGTTGTGTTATTTTTTAGTATTCTAGCATTCTTCATCTTGCTTTTCCCCTTCAGGATGTTCTTAGTTTTTATTTCAGTATCTTACACATGGGTCATCATTATAAGAGTGTTAAAGTCACAACAAGAGAGTATGACAAAGACAAAATTCTTTGAAGAATAGAAATTCTGAAAACCAGTCAGTGGGAACTTGGAGTGAGGCTGGAGAAACAAGAAGATATAGACCTAAGTACTGAGTTCATCTTTCTGTCTTCATTTATATTAATAATTTCCTTAAATAAACTAATTCTCAAAAGAAAATATAAAATGCGAAATTTCTCAAAACTCATGCTGGCAGTGGTAATGAAACTTTGAACAGCGAAAGCACATTTGATTAATCATGTACATGCATGATTTTCCTCTCCTACCATCTGTTTAAAGGATGAAAAATGTATTCTGCTGGTAGTTGGGCATAAAGTGTATTTATAGAAAGCTTTTATTTATAGAATGCCGGAGGATTCTGAGCCTGCCATGACATAGCTTTCAGAACTAGATACACTGAAATGTTCAAATATTAATGCCAACAACGTTCTTATCATTAAAACATGAAAGTTAAAATGTTTTCATATTCATATTTTGGAGTCTGTGGCTGTGGGCTGAACAGTCTATTTGGAACTCAGCTTAAAAATATTAAAAGAAGACTGGATAGCCTCATTTAATCTTTGTGATTGATGGTATCTAAGTGATCCTAGCTAGCCCACTTTATTTTGTGGCCATCCAGAATTAAGGTGGACAAGAATTATCTCAGAAAACACTTCCGCGGGCTGAACACATGTAACCAACCACTGGGTTTTTAGTGATAGGGAGGCTATATTACGGAAATTCCAAAGTGATAGGGAAATTTCTACAGGGTGGATGCAAGATCTTGTATCCTTTGAATTTATGTACTAGAACCAGAGAAGTGATTAAACAATAACAATAGATTCTTTTAAAAGAAAAGCAGGCCCTAACCCCTTGCCACATTCTTGTCTGTGCACGTCCTGCATAAGTTAAATTTTCATTTACACTTGGCTGTATTCTCAACCCCAAGGATGCCTGTGTAATCTAATTTGCCACCTAAGGCAAAAGAAGAACCTTCTTGCTTTTGTGGGTTTTATGAGAAACAGATGGGGCAGTTGGACCCTGGGAATATTCTGGAAGGTGGTTGTCTTGCTCTTCTTGGCTAGCTGCCTCAAATACCTCTAATACATTACAAAAGCAGCTCTGAGTATCCTTTTTACAATCTCCTGTTCTGATATGTTTTTAATACAACAAATATAGACTGAAATATACAGGGAGAGGAGAGGTCACACCTGAAAATATGAATGTTATTTGTGAGCAACAAAATGGTGATCTTTTCTAATCATTCAAACAATAAACTCTATGCGCGATGATGCACTCATAATTAACAATATGAGAAAAGTTCACTTCATGCTGCATTCAAACCCAGTGAATCACAACCTGCAAAAGATGTTAAGCTTCTGGGGGGTAGGACAGATTGATCTGTTCTCTCTTCTTTGAAAACCCAGGATCACACCAACAAAATAGCCAATAGCACACAATGGCTAATGTGAGATTCTCCAGGTGTTTGTTAGCAAAAATAGTGGGAAGGATGAGTCCACTCATGTAAGTGATGTCACTCCTGGACCTTGCAGAAGAGAGTAGAGACTTTGAAGACTGTTCTTAACTTCAGGACTCTTGGGCCCACATTAAGACAGGTCCTGACAGGATGGTTGACTTGGATGGTGGTAACTGGGGGAAATACGCAATCCTCATGGTGGACCTTGCCTGGGTGGGTGGATATCCCATCTCTGTAGGGTTTGCAGAGACCTTGCTATGTAGTGAACCACCCTGTGAAGATATAAGCTTAGCCCTCCATTTCACCTTCTAAGTCACTGGCAAAATCCAGAGAGGAAATGGTTGCTAAGCATTGAAGCAATGATAAGTGTCTACTGAGTATGGTCATCTCAAGGGTGCTGGTCTGAACGTCACAGCCATGACCTCATTGAATCACAACTGTCTATAAGGATGCTTTAGGGGAATTTTATTTCTTCAACATTAAAAATAAAAGACTCTCAAAGCTCACATTCCTGGAATCAGAATTAGGCAGAAAACTGGGTTGGGTTCAGAGAAGAGTTTGGGAGGTGATCAGCTATTTGGCAGAAGTGAGTAGTAAGAAAAAAAAAAAAGTGAAATTACCAAATGCGCTTAGTTAGAAGGAAGGTGCAGTAGAAAGAAGTGGAGAGCCGGAGTGAGCTGGATGGGGCTCTTTGAGATTTGTGATGCTCAGGCACCGCCAGTGGTAATGGGTTTAGAGAACATAATGGCAGAGAAACATTGTGAATTTCATCGTCTAATATCACTCTTAATTGAGAGCTATGAGAACACAATGAGACACTGCCACCCTGAGATGACATTACCTTGGGAAACAAATGAAAAGCAGGAGCAAGGCAGGCTGTACTTATAAATATTACAATATATGTGTTTGTTTGTACTGAAAAAAAAAATGCAGAATGCTTCTTGGCTACATCCCAGGCAGAACTGAATTGTCCTTAGAGACAGAAGGGGTTTGTGTGACAGAGAACTAATGTAAGTACTCTCCTGGTTTCTGCTTACTTCAACTTTCTCTTTCCTCCACCTTGTTCTTTCTTCCTCCAGAGGGCACCAACACCCCATCCTGGACCTGTGGTTCCCCTGATGAATGTTGAAAACAATTCTCAACAGGAAAGAACCTGGTTATAGACCAATAAACCAATAACAAGACTTCCTATTTTAGTTTCAAATATCTCTAAAAACAAATTGCATTTTGTTTAAACCCAGACTGATCGTTAAACAACAACAATGACAACAAAAACAAAAATCTGGTGAGGGAGAGAAAAAACTGGGAGGTTGTGTTCATGGTTTCAAAATTTAGGAGTGGCCACATTCAGTTAAGTCTCAACAATTACAGAGGATTGTGCATTCACACTTGTAGGATATTTTCCTTATGTCTTAGTTTGAGCATGAAAAGGGACCTGATTTTGCAGGTAGGAGTGGTATATAAATCAGAGATCAAGTATTACCTACAAATAGTCTTTTTAAAGCCCAGGCAGCAGGCTTGTCAGGGGGTATATCAAAGAATGCATAACATTCCTCTGTTGAACACATGACACTTTTATTTGGGGCCAAGAATATTATACACAGAAGGTTACACAGCATCATTGTGGACTTGCTGCATCCTTTCTTATGGAATGTGCTTAATGTGTCCTATCCCTTATTTTTAAATCCTGTCTGGATTGTGAAGTCCATGAATAGCATATGCATCAATCATACCATTTTCTGTGCCTGTCTGAGTGGCAGGGGGCAGTGTGGCTGACAGCTTTTGTTAGTGTGTCTCTTTTAGACTGTGAGCTAACTAACGGGTGCATTGTGGGAGTCCTTGCTTATCGGCTGCTTACGTAGAGTGTAATGTTTTGATCAAATACATTTTTGTAATAATTAAGATTTAACATTGACAGATACATTTAATTATTATTTTGTGCCAAAACAGTAGTTGGCCACAAATGGTAAGCAAATCACATTATTAGCAGTTTTACCTGCCAGAGGCAGATTTGAGTGTTGGACTCTTTTTCGACTTTGACTCAGATCACAGATATAAAGTCGCAGGAATGCTGTTCCTTTTCTTTAAAACCATTCTGTTCTTCACAGTCTTTTTCTTTCTTTTGTCCTTATCCTCATCTGCTCCTTCTCAGAATCTTTATCTTAATAATAAACATAACTACCATGGTAACATTACAGCCATCATCTCACTGACACTGACATTTGAATGGCTTCCCACACTGAAGGAACCCTCATGTCAGCTCCCCTATCTTCCTGTTCCAGGGGGAAGGTGCTCAGCGTCTTTGGCTTGCCTGCCTGCACTTAATCTCCCTGATAAACTGAGTTAATTTCATAGGGCGGCCACAACAAATTACCGCAGATGTGGTAGCTTAATACAGTAGTTTACTCTTGCAGTTCCAGAGGGCAGAAGGTGTCAGCGGGCTTTGCTTTCACTAACGGCTCTAGGGAAAGATTATCGTTCAAGAAACACACTTTGTAGGGAGTTTGACGCTGCATAACTCCAAGACATGACAGTAGGTATACCTTGTAAAGAGAAGTTGTGTAGACTGAGGGACTCTAAGCTAATAGTGACTCCTCAGGAGAATGAGAGGAGCATGAACTGGAGAAAGCTGGGATGGGGTCTCCTGGGGTTACTAGTGTAGTCTAGTATTAGACTAGAATACTGAAGTAACTGACCTCAAGCAGTACATTCTGATCCACCTTCTTTAACTGGATATCTTAGAGCCAAGAAAAGTCTACATGAATATATTGCTGGTTTTAATTGAACATTAAAAGAAGTAGACCATAAAGCCTAAATATGAACAGAAAAATTAGATGTGGTAGATTCGGTAAAAGGGCACATGCTAGTGGTGAGTGGTGTTTTTTTTTGTTTTTGTTGTTTTCTTTTGTTTTGTTTTTTTGTTTGTTTGTTTTTGTTGTTCCTTCTCCCGGGGAGAAAGATACAAAATGGGTTCTCTGGAAGAAATGGTAGATGCCTGATAAAAGAGGCTTCACGGTTATTGGAGGTTGACTTGCTTACCTCTTAGAGGAGCATGTATAAAGGTGCTTTTTATTAGAGCAGCAGGGCTGACCCTCTTCTCAGTAGGTGCTTCCTGTGAAAGGAGTCATACCAATAATCACCAAAGGCTATGTCCACTATGCTAAAGCTCATGGGTGAGTCACAGATGTGATGGAATAATTGTTGTATCTATTTAAAGACCCTGGGAGGGCTTGAGGGCCACGTTCATTACAGTTGCCAGAGAAGTCCCATGGAATGACACACATCCAGTGATGAAAAGAAAGTTCAAAGTTATATTTTAAGACTCAAGTCGAAATCTTATCAAACCAGACACTCTGGGCTGGCTCCAGGCAATCTTAAAGCTATCAGCTAGTTTATACCAGCTCCGAGGTGGTGACCAGAGATCTGAGATTCCTGCTAATCCATCTCTTCTTTTCCCATTGAGAGATGAAGGACCTAGAGGGTTGTAACTCCAGTTTTGGTTGGGACTGCTACCTTTGTCAACAAGATACTTCCAGGTCCTTTTGTTCTCATAATAGAATGTCTCATATATTATAATAGTGGACATGGCCAGGGTAGCATGGTGAGTGTTACCCAGATCGTTGATATTGGCTTTTGAAGCTGTGGTGATGTGAGAGTTCCTGCAGGCCAATGGGACTAACATGATCATATTAACTTTTGATCACTCTGCATTGTGGACATGTGGGATTACTCTGAAGTCCCTCACCCTCATTTTCAAAAGCTCTTGTGGAAAGATAATATTTAGACTAAAAGGTAAACATTACAAACCATTCTTTGCACTCTTTAGTCCTCCTCCGTAGTTCCCACTTTTAATTGTTAGCATGTGTTGGGTGAGGACAAGCTACTTGGATAAATTGTGGATGCTTCCAGAGCCTAGATGAGCTGAATTCTATGCACCCTTCTTAAACTGACACTGACACTGTCAGGAGTTCTTGCACTGCCTAGCTGAAGATCTAGGGGTCACTTACATGCTTTTCATTCTCTATCACAAAGTCCCATAGACTCTCCCTTTAAATTAGCCCAATACTTGTCTTAGTCTCTGTTTACTTCTGAGACACTAGCTCAGACTGTAGTGATCATGGGAAAGGGAATATGGTCGTCTCTCTGTGTTGGGGTTTATTCCTGTTCTAATCTCCACCATATCAGACAAAGTGGTATCTTCCTAAAGCAGCTGAGTCTTCATAGCACATTCTTTGCTGATGTGCCCAGAATGATGGCAAGACCAGATCATGTGCCTCAATGGCTACGAATTTCTTCATCAACCTCACTTGAAATCCGAATTGTCCTCTTTCATATCAACCAGAATCTCAACATCCAAGACTTTTCTTCTAATTGGATTTGCTTGTCCTATACTTTCCCAAGTGCACTTTCCCTTCTGACCAGCATTTCTCCCACCTGATCGTATCCAGTGACCACTGCCTCATGCATATTTTTATTAATGGATTTTCATTTATGATTATGTGGCTTTTTGTTATAGTGCCCAACTTCTCTTCCAGACATTGTTTCCTGTCTTACAATCTTTTATGTGTTTTGAAAATCCGCTCCGAGGACCACCTTCTACATGAAAACATTTGTAGTGGTCACTCATATAAATGATTTTTATCCTTTCTCAACTGTCTATGCTACTCCCTAAGACTTATAAACTACTGAACCTGAGCATACTAATCATGAGACTTCATTTTATACTATCATGTAATTTCAAAATTGTTCCATTCACATTTCATTCATAAAATCCTAATGCTTCCCTCAGGACCAAGTCTGGCATGGACTTGACCTTTGATAAGTTTCCAACTTCTTCCTTTTCCCTTTTATCAGAAGCCTATGGTATAATGTTGTCTCTTCCAATGCAAGTATTACATGCAAATCATATACTAATTCTTAATCAATACTTATTGACCAGAACATGGTTCACCTTCATATCCACACCCTTGAATCTGACATCAAACATGGATATTTATGAACTCTTGGTTCATATTATTAATTTCTGAAATCAATATTCTAAAATCATGAAACCTAGTAATGTGTTGCTGGAACACTCCGCTCACCCCACTCCCGGACACAGTTGAATAGCCGTCTGGAATGATTCTGTCTGTCCTGGTGTGTCACCTTTACCTCTTACACGTCTTTCTGCCTTGAGATGTGAGGGCTGTGAAGCCGGCAAGCTTCAAGGAAAGAGTCCATTTTCTATTCTCAGACATGCCTTGTTTTTCTCTTGGCAAAAGAGGAAGCCAAAGCTATAGAAATTAGGAAGCTGGGCTGAAGGGAGTCCAACTTTCCAGTTCTCAAAACCCTGTCCTGGAAGGCTGCCCTTCTGAGGGAGTAGTCCGTTTTCACTCTTGCTCTCAAGGCTGGCCTTGTTCTCCTCAGACGTTCTTTCACGAACTTTTTAACTCACTAAAATTAAAACATTTGTTTCTGACTTCCCGGACATTGTTTATAGTTCCCAACTGCTGGCCAGAGTGCACAATTACCCCCTGGAATAAAAGCACTCTAAATCATGTTTATTTCAGCTTCAGCTATTATCCATGAAAGCTTGTTTGAGTTTTCTGTATGGTGATAAGATTGATGTTGCCCACAATTATCGTCAGCCGTGTATATCCTGAAAACAATCCCAGTTTGGCAGTAGTCATTCCGAAAGCAGTATTCCTTGTGAGCCTGTTTTGTACCATGAAACAGATCCTTGCAGAGTGCCTTAATCATCCAAATCTGAGACAACACACTATTTATTTCAAATGGTCAGCAATGTTCCAAATGCCACTGCAAATTAGATTAGAAATTATCCAGCTCTAGTGTAAACATCCCACTAATTTACCTAGTGTCTGGTATTTTTTATTTGATATTCAGAAATTTAAATAATATAATGTTGTTTAGTTCTCAGTTCAGCCTTTGCTTTCTGGACATTCCATTGGAACTTCTCAGTATTTATTTAAGGATATTAGAAGAGCTTGGGTGGGTGGGTGTTGGGGGGTGGGGAGTTTGTTGCTGCAGCAACACTGTAGCATTTGCGAAGAGACTGTGGGAGTAGCTTACAGAAGTTTTATCAGCTTGGTTACAGAAGTGACCCTGTGGATTGGCACTCCCACCATCAACCCTCCCAAGTGGCTCAGTTCTGTCAAGAGATACATACTATCAGTGAAACCAGATTTAGCAAAACTGATAAGATGGCCAGATTCTGCTTGATGCCTCTCAGTATACCACTGAAACGCGTGTGCAGTTGAGAACGTTAGATTAGATGAAATCTCTTCCTTTTTTTTTTTTTTTTTTTTTGCCTGTTAATCCTTTGGCAGGCCACTTAAACATCTGATACCCACTTTCCTATCTGCAAAATGGGCATAAGAGCTGGGTGTGTTGGCACATGTCTTTGATCCCAGCCCTCGGGAGGCAGAGGCAGGCGGATCTCTGTGAGTTCAAGGCTAGCCTGGTCTACAAAGCCAGTCCAGGACAGCCAGGGCTATACAGAGAAACCCTGTCTAAAAAAAAAGATAATAATAATAACAACAACAAAATGACCATGTGAAATAGTTTGCTTGAGATATGATTGCAGGAGTTGAGTAAGAAGCATTTAACACAGTAATAGAAGTTTCTGTTCCAATGGTCGGTCCTTTACTTTAAAAAAATATTAGGAATATGTTCAAAGATATGACAACTTATTTAAAGTTATAATCATTTATAGTTGTCTCCTTTTCTTCTTCCTTCTTTCCTTCCTTCCTTCCTTCCTTCCTTCCTTCCTTCCTTCCTTCCTTC
>CAJQZJ010014103.1:8505092-8544961 GCA_907164525.1 Lophiomys imhausi | reverse complement strand
TTCCTTCCTTCCTTCCTTCCTTCCTTCCTTCCTTCCTTCCTTCCTTCCTTCCTTCCTTCCTTTCTTTTTGACAGAGTTTTGTGATGTAGCTCAGGCTGGTCTCAAACTGCCAGACTCCTGTCTCAGCACCTTGAGTGCCATTGATGGGGTTACAGGCATGCACCACAATTTTTTTTTCTTTTAGATTATCAACCTTTTCCAGTCACACTAATTCTCAAGGATCTATATGTTGAAGCATAAATTATTGATAACCTAAACATGGAATTTTTGCTTAAATACTTCTCCCAAAACTCTGTTGTAAAGCATGACTGAATGGCTACAGAACCCTAGGAATTTGTTGGATTAGAAAATTTCCCACCTGTAATTATGTGAGGACATACTATGTGCCAGAGGTTATTCTAGATGCTGGAAACATTGCTGTTGGGGGGGCGGTGGGGAGAGAAAACAAACCAGATTTAAGTTCTGGGCAACCTTTCACCCAGTCTTCATGTAATTCAATTATTGTGACTAATTTGACTCTATCCAAAGTGATCAATAGAAAAATAGCAGCATAGTAGAATGTGACAAAAAAGTAAGAACACTGGGAAGGCTAGGCACCTTCCAAGCAGAGGTGCCCTCCCACCCCCCTGAAGCCCCTACACTCTGCAGACTAACAAATAGCTCTTCTGCAACCAGCTGGGGTTAATGACCACAGTTACAGTTTAAAATGCTCAAGATATAGCTGGTAGTGATGGGAGTCTTGCTTTATTAGTTCATTTTTATGTATGAGAAAACCTGCAGTTAAAAAAAATTCAGTATTCATCTTTTTTCAATTTGAGCCTAAGAGATTTTTGGCACAAACCCTTTTTCAGTTTCCAATGTTCCAACTCTGGCTGTATTTTATGTGACGCCAAACCAACTAGTTGAAAAATTACAAGAATGGGAAAGTAGCCAACCCTTTTGTCTGCAAACTGCCAACCAACCAGGTTGCTTTTTCTTCTTTTTTTTAAAGTCACTGAATTGTCCCATCATTCAACTGAATTGACTGACAATGGCCTATGAGATCCAAACAAAACATAGAATCTGTTTTGTCTAATTCAAAGTATTGATTCATTGTTGCCTGGAAGATATGCTCAGGGCAGAAAATACAGATACTAGAGAGAATGGAAGAAAACAAAATCCACACAAAGTCCTGCCACACACAAATATTGACACCTACTCTTGCAGGTTTTCACCAGTATGGACCTGTCCTGTAAGCAGAACAACACTACAAATGTAATTTTCATCTAGTTTTCTCTTTTGTTTAATGACATATCATAAGCATAGTCCTAAACATCCTTAAAATTATAATTTTATTTTGCCTATTATTGCTTTAAAGAAATGCCTTAAATCTTTATTTCAACAATTTCCTCCATGGGTAAGCATTTGAATTATTTCCAGTTTTTGCCTGCTGTTAAAAAATTCTGCATTAGATCTTTTAGATTATGCATCTTAGTGTATAATTCTATATTAGTAGAAAACTTTAAAATAAACACATTTTAAAGCTTTCAATGGGCATTGCTGAACTTCCCGCCAACAATGTGATAGCAAAAATTATGGTGAATTTATATCCATTTATCTAAGGTTGTTTATGAGAATTATCCCTTCATTATGTGGCCAATTTTTAATCCTTGCTTAGTTTTGATAGGTAAGAAAAATGTATTTCATTGTTTTATTTATATTTCTTAAATTACTAATGAGAACAGACATTTTTCATTTTTATTGGCCATATGCAGTTTGGGGTGATCATTATGTCTAAATGCCTTTTCTTTAAGACCAGGAAAGACAAAGAGTAGTATTTGATAATAATGTTTTTGAGTTTACATTTGCAGAAAATCCAGGAAAGCATCTTATTTATTAATTTTTGAGATATAATTTATTTACAACATTTTTCCCTTCTCTTTCCTCCCACGAACCCCTTCTATGTACCCTTCCCCATTCTCCTTTAAATTCATGACCTTTTTGCCCCTAATTGTTAGTGTGTGTGTGTACATACATCCCTAACTAAATATAACCTGCTCAGTCCATATAATGTTACATGTATGTATGTTTTCAGGTTGACCATTTTAATGTTTTCTACTGTTTTTTGATAGCCACAAAAAATGATTTGAGGTTTTGCCTCCACTTATTAATATTGTCTTTTAAAAGAAAATTCAACAAGGAGCTACAGTAAAGCTGAAAAACTTTGAAGAGGATAAATTTTGCACTAAGCGGGCATAGGTTTTGAGTCACTTTTAGGTGACTTATATTTCTGTGGTGTTCATGATGGGTAACCATCTTGGATTTGTTTTTCGAATGTTGTTTCCTGTCCCTCTTAGGAAAAGCAATTGACACTTTAAAACACTCACTCGCTGCTTCCTTAAAGTTATTAGTAGATGTTCCATCTCCTAAAAGTGGTCATTCCAAAATTATATAAGGCAAAATTAATAATTATGCCTAACAATGTTCACTCTTGTGTTCTTTCAAATCAAGTGCTGTCAGCCCATCATTACAGACCTGAATTTGATAGGGCCACTTCCTCTGATTCTTCCTGAATTTTCCTTTCCTTCTGCCAAAATAAGCAGATCTCATGCTCATTTATTAGAATGCAAAATGCTGTGATATTCTAAAAAGAGCAGACTACATTGCCTTGATGTGGCTCTGGTTGAAAATTCATTTTATTCTTTGAGAAAATGTATTTCTTTTCTATTTTACTGTAAATTTTAATAAATAAAACACATCAAAATCAAGACATAGCTAGTGTGTAGGAGCCAGACCCTATAAATAACTACATCAGCTAGTTCTAATGTGGAAAAATGGAAAACCAGACCCTGTTCACAGAAGGAAAATTCCATTTTTCATACACGGTACTGTTCTTGCTCCTAGCTCAATGAGAAACAAACTCTTTCCTTTTCTCCGTATTTATTATATTAATGTGCTGGCAGTGCAGGTGTTTCAATCTTTACAGAAAAGGCACGCATCTGTCACCACGCTCATTTCACACACGGCTTGGTCCTTGCAGAAGAACGCTGGCTCCATGTTCCATCTCTGTCTGTCTCATCTCAAGCACTCTTTTAAACACCGTGACATTTAAATAGACTTTGACCTCCAGCATCCAAAGTTCTGCTTTTACATTGGACCTGGTCAAAGGGCATGGGCAGCCAGTAGAAAATCCAGAAGGAAACACGAAAGAGTAAAGATGACAAGGGGTGTATGGTTTTTAACCACTCCTGTCTTTGGGTAGGTCTTTGATCACCTCCTCTCACTCCTAGATTCTTGTACATTTGATATTTCCCTTTGATCAGACTTTATTGAATAATTTTCTTTAATAGAGCAAGACTCCCATGACCAAGGAATGCTTCAGAACCACTCCTGGAGACCGAGAAGCACTTCTGCCACCATTATATTCCCCCTAATATTCTATTATAAAAATTACCAAACATACCACAGTGTTGAAAGAACTTTACAGCAAACCATGATATACCTACCCCCTGTCATTTTACTGCTGGCATTTGCTTTATCACATAGCTGTTTAAGGTTCTATCCATTGCTAGCCCATCATATTTTTAATACATTTCAAAATAATTGCTGATATCAGTTTATTTCCCCTTAAGTATTTTTCTTGTGTCTAATTAAGTAGAGTGTGATATCGACTTACAATTTTATGTTCAAGATGAAGTTTATATTCAAAGCAATACACAGATCTTAATTATATGCAAAGCATTTCAGATATATATGTCTCTCTCGCCTCTACTCTTAACCAAGATCCAGAAGATTACTACCATCTGGAGCTGGAGAGATGGCTTCACACTTAAGAGCACTGGCTGCTCTTCCAGAGGACCTGGGTTAGATTCTCGGAACCTTGTGACTTACAAAGGTTTACAACTTCAGTTCCCAGGAGTATACAATACCCTTTCTGGCCTCTGTGGGTACCAGGCATGCACATGATACACAGACATACATGCAGGCAAAGCATCTGTACAGATACAATGAAAAAATTTGAAGAAAGTTATCATCATCATCACTCCCAAAGTTCCCTCAGGCACCTTCTCAGGCCTACTGTTCTATCAGTTTTGTAAAATGTCATATGAAAAGATTCATATGCTCCATTCCTTTTCAAGTAAAATTTCTTTCACTCAATGTATTTTTGAGATTCACCTTTTTACAAAATAACTATTATTGTTATGCAGTGATTATTTCATACCACAATCCATCCATTTTCCTATTGATGATTATCTGGACTGTTTTCTCAGTGCTCAGCTTTGCTAAAATTGCAAGAATGTTTTCATACTGCATTTTGCACATATATATATTTTCATTTCTTTTGGATGCATACATGAATATCCTTGCTGGGTCACAGGAAAGGTGTGCATTTCATCTTACAAGAAACTGTCAGACCATTTTTCAAAGTGGTCTTACCATTTTACAATCCCACTAACGGAGAAAAGATCTACTACAACCGCAACAGTATTTGCTGCTGTTTGTAATATTAGATGTTCTGCTAGGTTTAGACATCAGCATATTCTAATACATACCTTCCTAGGCCTAAGTTCAGTGCAACTGCTGCTCAAAGTTTCTAGATACAGTCTATCAACTTGGAGGAACAGTGGCTCTTGGTTCTTAGGCAATCTCCTCTTTCTTGCTTCTTACTGCTAATGTGATGGATACAAACAGACCAAGGCATGGTATGTGAACAACATTCACTGCCATCACATGGACAGCGTGTTCCAGACAGCCATCTCTGCTGAATTGTTTATTGGGCGTTTTGTCCTTTATTCCCAGGAACAATCTTGTGAACCTAGTACAATCTCTTCTTTCACAAATAAAGAAACTGAAACTCAGAAGGTTAAAAAAAATTGCTCAAGGTCACACTGCTACCAAGAGGTGTACCTAAATCTCAAAGAGAAATGGGATTAAAGGCCAGCTGAAAATCTTATTTAACTTGAGTTAAATAAGTAATTAGGAAGTTATATTTTCCACCAACTTGGAAAGACATTCATAATTTCAGTGACCCTCAAAAGGGCAAGCAGAGGAAGAAAGTGTTTTCCTCGGCATTACCGGCAGCATTCACACGGCACTGAGTTAATTCATTATCAGACCTTGGTGTAACCTCCTAATGGGTAATTCAGCTTTCATATAGTTCATTATCTTTTTTCTTCCTTTTGTTTGCTTCACAGATGGGGTACTTTACAACGTCTATGAAAAAATTTCCATCTGGATTAGATCACTCAAATGAAGTCAGGAAGAGAGGTACTGGCTCCTGTGCCTTTACGGGGCCCATCAGGGTATGGAGACTCTTCCAAAAACAACATAAGTTTGGTTTCATAAATTGGACAACTGGGAGAAGCAATGTAATGAATAATAACTGTGGATGGACTTTTCCTTAGGTAGCTACAGACTGGGTCTTCCTCGGATATTATTCAACCTTTGTAAACTGGCTGCGGCCTGTGAGCTGTCAGCTAGATGTTCCTTTAACTCTCTCTTACCTTCGTCTGCTCTTGTTCCTTATTTATCTTGGTGTCATTGTTCCTTAAGTGATTACTGATGATACATTGCATTTTAATGACACTTTTACTTACTTCCATTCATTTTATGTGCATAATGGCTCATCAACAGGGGAATTTTTCAAAAGAGGGAATCATCATGCAGAATGTTCATTCATTCATTTGTACCTTCACTCATTCAACATTTAAAGGTCCGGACTAGGTCAAGCAGGCACCAGGCTTAAAGAGGCAGACCTTTTCTTTAAGAAGCTTAGGGCTGTAGACAAAGACAGATATATGAATAGTTAATTACCTTCATATGTGAAAAGTGCTTTAGGAGGTTTAAACAAAGAGTGTGAGGGCAGCAGGAGAGAACGAGCTGAGTGTTCCTTCCAGTCACTCCTCAGGTCTGGACCTAGATGGCAGGAGGGCTCTTTCTATTGCTTTTTTCATGAACAAAACAGAGTTTGTTCTTTATAATTCAAATATATATATATTTGAATTTTATATATGTATATATAGATTCATATTTGATATACTCTTTCTTTCCAAAATATTTTAAGGAGGCTCACAGGCACATGATAGCAATTATTTGATCAAATGCTTTCAACTTTTTAAGAATGCTTTTCTGATATTATACCTTCAGATGAAAGGTGATTTTTCTTCTCCCCTTTTCTTACATTTTTTTCTGTCTTACCAGTCAAAACACAAGGAAGACTACCCCCATCTTGGGATGTCAAGGTCCATGGGAAATTTTCCATAGGAAAGAGTTATGGTTGCCTTATTGCCAATTACTCTCTACAATAAGGAACGTGCCAAACATTGCGGAAGTCTCCATAGGCCAACCCATATAACCTTCTATTGCCTCTCAGCTTAGTCAAATCCTGGTCCCTTCCCCTCAGCTCCAGGAGTTCATTTGTCAAATGTTGTCATCAAATAGACTTTAGTGCCTACTTAATTTTTAATGCCTTGGCGATGGACAAAGGAATAGAGGAGGTAGGGAACAGACAGCTTTTACAGGGTAGGACCCTAGGGATAATTTCACATATAATTATTTCACCATCTTCCACTAGAGTGGCTTGGAGTTTTCATTTTAGACTTTGTAGCCATCCAATCCCTGGTGCTGGAAATATGGTATTCAAAAAAGACATTAAGTTCTATGCATACTTTAAAAGAAAGGAAAAGGAGTGTGGATTCAGTTGTCAAATCTCATGACCATTTTGGATGAAAATTGGACACAGAGCTTTATCTGTTGGATTAAATTAAACCAAATGAGAACAAGCTGCTAGTGAGCTTTTAACTCAAATGTTCAATTTTGTTATTTCTCACCTCCTTCCTTGGAAGATGAATGCATTAAAAATAGCTCTTCTTTCCTTAGAGGATGTACATGTTTTATGTTCTGTTTCAATCTTTCATCTGTCTCCACTTCCTGTATGTCTCAGATATTTGAGAAAAGTTTTGCTGCCTTGCAACATCCATTCCCTCAATCAACCACCATTTTCCCATTCCATCCATCTAGACTTCAGTCACTTGAGTTACAGGAAGCTGTGGTAGCCCTTTAACTATTGTATCAGATGAATGCCAGTTCCACTAATAAACTGTGTGCTGGGATTACACTTTACATTCATGGAAAAGTGTTAAAAATGGTGTTTGGAACATTCTGCTGGCACACAAACTTCCATTTCTGGTATGTTTCAAGACAAAAAAATCTATTTGTGGATTCTTTTTCTCTTCTTACATCCCCTTTTCCTTTCCATCTTAAAAACATTGAAAATTTTGTAAGTTAAATTACTCCTTGATACAATTCCCTGTAATAGAAGACACAGACTTTAGTACTGGCTATTCTTTCGTGGAAAAATATCTCATTCCAGCTGTTTGTGAAGTTACACCCTTGAATTATGAGTCTGGATCATTGTTGAATAGATTTCTTTGAGCCAGAAACCAGGGTAGTAGTAGCAGAAAAAAAGCTGGCAGCCAGGATGGAGAGAAAGAGTTTTCTGGGAACCAGTGCCAGGACAATGTTTAATGAAGGCAGAAATACAGTAGAGATGAATGAAGAACAAAGGTGCTACATGGAAAAATCTAAGAGGCCAGGAGAGCTTCCGAGATTTCTGGGTGAGGCTTCAGACCTCTATGCAACCATTTAATTTCCAGTATTATTGATGAGTGGAAAATGCCAAGGTTATAAGACTTGTCAGGACAGTTGTCAGGCATGTGAGTGTACAGAGAAGGTAAAGGAATTGTATGAGTGAGGTGGTTAAAAGTGACTTGTAGGTCTGTGCTTCTCACGTCTAATCTCTTAGGTCTGGAAATTAAGCCTACATGCCAAACTTCATGTATTGATTTACCTGTTTATGCTGATTTAGGTCAGGTTAGGTGGCCATGCAAACAGGGCTTATCTAGTGGTGGATTATTAATATTTACATTGTAAGTGCAGAAATACTTAGTTAAGTTGCTAGGATTAGCTCTTCTAAACTTTCAGGGGCTTTAGGGTTTAAGTGAGGCCAATATTTGCAAAACAGGGTCAGATTGGTTATGTAGATAGATCTCTTTTGAAATAATCTTAACTCGATTTTACTGCTGAGGCCAAGATGCAACGATATGAAATGTCTATTGTGCCCTTGTTAACCAAACAGTAGCATGCCATAAATTAGACCACACAGCAGTATTTATGGCTGGGAGGCAGGAAGAAGTGAAGCCTATGTTCATGTTGTTTAATTGAAACTCTTTTTAGAGATTATTTACTTTACGAAGACAAAGCTGCTGTAAGAAAGGATAAAAGAGAGAAATGTGGTAGAATAAACAAAGGCTGTAGGGAAATTTAGGATTCTGAAGTGTTACTGGCATGAAAGTTGGGGGAAAGACTTTGTGTTCACTTGGCACAATAAGCAATGAACAGAGTGTCATGTGTGAAGGATCAGTCACTCACACCAAAGCCATGTTTCTTAGCCTTGCCACTGTGGCCATTTTGGACCGGACCCTTCTTTGTCCATATATGATATACGCAAAGTCCATGACTTCTGCCCACAAACCACCTCCCACAACAGCTATAATGAGCAAAAAAAAAAAAAAAAAATGCCTCTAGACATCATGAAACAAAACAAAACAAAGAAAAAAACAAAAACATCACACCTGAGCAATCACTGAAGGAGTCTGAAGGTTCAGCAATTAGACATTTATAAAATAAGTATTTCAAGAAAAATGTAATGAGCACGTGGAAGCGCACAGATTTTTAAAGCCAGACAAATGTGAATTCTAAGTTAAGATCAGTTTATCTAAGTCACAGGGCTTGTAAAATTAGAGACTCCAGTGATGGTGGAATATAAGATAGCTGGAAAGGGAAAGAGGATTAAAAAATACCCAATGTATAGGAAATAGATGTATTTTTTAAAAATGTGCTTCCAAAGGATGGATGATATTTCACCTATGCTTCTAGCACATAGCACTCATAGAATAAATTGCTTAAGTCTTCATTTATTTTGATTATGGACTGGCTGACTACCATTCACCATCCATAGCCTTTGGCATTCAATAGTAGGTAGATTTGATTCTTGATTTTCTTAGAAAATTTCCTGGCAGACAACAACCATGACAGGCTGAATCTGAGGAGTTCAGGATCTGGGTGTGGCCTAAACAGGTTTTGAGAAAGGCAGCCTTCAGGGACCATGAGCATCCCTACACAACTAAAGTATGCCAGGAACGCAGGGCCCTGACCCTTCTTTACAAGGTCCATTTCGAAGGGCTCTGACTGTAGCAGGCAGTCTTCATGGATAAAGGAATATCTCCCTCTGGGACGAAGAGCACGCTTGCTCAGTGTTTCCTAATAAAATCAAAGCAATAAAATGCAAGTTCAGCGTTCCCTCACTGCAAAGCAGCTCATAGCATTCTTGGCATCTACCTGAGCCTCTCCCGTGTTATCCTCTTGGGATTTGGGAGCACAAGGGGAACAGACAGGGTGCTTACTGTGTTGCTGTGATTGTTAAAGCCCTTTGTGGCCTAGAGATTCCTTTCTCTCTTCTAACATCCACAGCACAGAATCAGAGAGATTTATTACTTTGTGTGTTGAGTAAAATAGAATCCCAGGTCTTGAGATTGGGATTGCAGGTAACAGGGGCTTTAAAAGCACCAGCAAGAAAAGGAGATTTTTTTTTTTTCAGGATGAATATAAACACAAACTTCATTGCTTTAACCGGGCAAGTGTCCTGGAGCACAACCAGGAGATGTGCAAATGAGACAGAAGAATGTGGAACCAGGAACAGTTTTTTTTTTTTTTTAAGAAAAACACAAAAGGTAGAATGGTGTGTTTAAACATAAAGAAGGTTTACATTTCTGATGGAGAATTTGATGAAGAAGTATGGAGAGACTTGAAGAACTCTCACTTACTCAGAACAATTCAGCAATAGCAAAGACCCCATTAAAGACATGACCTCCCTTCTGCTACAGCAAAGACTCCATTAAAGACTTGACCTTCGTATCTGAGAGGCAGTTTCATTTGGCTTCCAGATAGCTACCCCAAGTTGAGAGACAGAAATGAAGGTAAGGAAATGAAGCCAAGATTGAGAACTATATCTGGGAATGAACTTTGAGTAGATGTGAAATGATTGACAGCCAGTAAAGCAGAAGCCTAATGAATGTTTGAGACAGTTGTATCAAACGCACCATAAAATTAGAAAACATTCTGAAAAATTTTGGTAAATATTAAGCAATTCCCTTATTGAAAATGTCATTTTAAACCCACAGAGTTCTCAGAAAAAGGGCAGGCACACCAACACCTACTCTTGATGTGTCAGTGGAAAATTATGAACAAGGAAACATTCCTCATGGATTCAGGAACCATGAAAAACAGTGCATGAGGATGTTGTCCCAAAAAAGAGATTCAGGGTCCAGGCAAGGAATTTGCCAGTGCCTGGAGACTAAAATCTTGCCTATAGGCAGGGATTCCGTAGTTGCAATGTGCCAACAGCTGCTGAGTGTTTTCTATTTTCATCTTCACCCTTTCCTGCTTTCCCCCAGTGGCTATTCAGTCTGTGTAGACGGGGGCCAGAGGATTATTTGTGTGTTTGGCTCATAGGCTGTTGTGCTGGAAGAGTCACAGATGGAATTCTGGACATTACCTAAGGATGGGGAAGCCATGGGCCTTTGGGTTAATGCCCTAATGGAAGGACTGATTGTGTATTGGTGGGAGGAAGAGTGAAGTACATGTATGTTGGCTGAATGGCAGGGACAGCACCAAACCTCCATTTGCTTCCTGGAAAAAAAATGTGCTTCATTTCTTGAATGTGGCTGATGAGAAATAAGTGGAGATTATACATTCCACTCCCAATCTATCTCAGAGATGCATGACTCTGGCTTCCCTGAATGATTCAACAGGGGATCCCAAGGTACCAGAAGGTAGGAATTAATATGGGAGGGTCTTGGGTCTCTGAATCATCCTATAAAACCTTACAAGGACCAGGGACCCCTGCATTCAACTTTCTATGTGTAGGAAAGGAACTGGTACCCTGTTAAGCCACTTAGATTTGGAAGTGTCTTTGTTTTAGCAGCTATTGTCACTACAAAGAAACAGTTTTGTAAGAAAGGAATTGTGATGTCATATGTTATACAATTTAGTCGTTGATAGAACTTTTAGTATTTACATATTTGCTTCCTTGTTTGTTTTGAGAGAGGATCTTACTAGGTATCAGGCTAGCCTGGAACTTCCTCTGTAGTCCAGAATGGTCTCAAACTCATCATAATTCTCCTGTCTCAGTTTCCTCCTAAGGGCTGTGATTACAGGAATAAGCCACCACTCGCAGCTCCTGGATAATATTTATGTGATTGTTAAAAAATAAATATGATGAAGAAAATAGATAAAGATTGAAATTGGAAGAGGAGAAGCAGAAGAGAGATGAGAGAGAAGAGAGAGAGAGAGAAAGAGAGAGAGAGAGAGAGAGAGAGAGAGAGAGAGAGAGAATGAGAGCTTAGAAAGAGAAAAGGCAGAATATTTTTCAGGAGAAAATGCCAGAGATATCCCTGCTTCTCCTACTAAACTGAAAATCACTAGCTACATTTAAAATGGAAAAATGCAGAATTAGCAAAGTATCTAGAAACATAAAAGTGAGCATGGTAGCAGACACTTTTAAGAGTGGGGACAGGAAATTGGAAGCAGAATCAGAGAGTGTACCTTTCATCATAAGCTTTTTTTATTTAAAAAACCTCTGTGTCACACATCTTTTATAAAAAAATCAAAAGGAGTTTGTTTTACTTAACTATCCTAGACCGTTTTAGATGGTTGGTATCAAGAGTCCAGAGCTTCACATTTTATTTTTAAGTATCTCTAGGTATGATACCATTAGGAAGCGTTACCTTTAATTTTGTATCAATATACAAAGATCTATTCAATTGTGGTTAAATATACTCTTAATTATGTATCAATATACAAAGATCAATGCCTGTGTAGCCCAATACAATCTTAATATTACGTCCATATACAAGGGTCAATACCATTGTGGCCAACTATAATCTTAATTTTGTAAAACAAACTCCTAGTCATGAAAACATGTCACTTTGTTAGCTACTATGACAGTCTATCACAGATATTCTCTAAACTACCCAGTAATCAAGTTGCTAAGAGACAAGCAACATTTGCTTATCTAAATACAAGAGATGGATAGGGCATCTTCAAAAACCCCAAGAGATCTGCAGAATATGGCATTCAAAGATGTTATCTTAAATCAAGATTTTTTTTTGATATCGAGACATATCAGCGCCTGACAGCACCCCCTATTCTACTCCAAGTAGAAGATAAGCATCGAAGAACCTCCACTGTAAGATGGTTGAATTCGTGGCAAGCCTTTCTCTTGGCATGAAAAAACCCCTTGCACCAACTGCAGACAGACTGCTGTCCAAAAAAGGACAAAACTTGGTAGCAGGGAAGTCGACAGCCTAACTCTGCCAAGACAGGGTAGGTAAGTCCTTCATAATCCCTGCTCTACAACAAATGTCTGTCAGAGAAACAGGACCCAAAGGCTGAAGACTGATGCAGGAATGTACGGAGAGAAAATGGGAACTGTCCAGGCAGTCATTGGTATGTCCTTTCTTAGTTTTGGAAGCTGCAGGCCCTGCACTTCCTATATAAGCAGATATATTTATCCCTCTCAGGTCTCTGAGGTGGTTGAAGAATAGACAGCTAGAGTCTCATAGTTAAATTTTGAGTTGTTTAGGAATCAAGAGGGTGTTACAGATCTAAGAAGATACTCTTAAAAGTGTGTTGCAAGTTAGTATGAATGTTGAGTCAGATATAGACCTTTAAACTCATGGAGATGGTTAGATAGTAGAATGTTAAAGTCAGGGGCCAAATATGTATAAACTGGACATTGGGAAGGTATACTGGGCCATTTAACTCTCATAAATGTGGCATATTTCTATCTGTTGTTTTGTATAATACTTACTGTTATAAGAGAAGGAACCATCTGTTGGACTGAAAGGGGAAACTTCTGGGGGGAAGAGGGTGGAAGGGTGGGATAGGAAGGGGGAATAGGGAGGGGTTTATGACTGAGATGTAACTTGAAGAAAAAAAAATAAAGTATTAAAAAAAATAAATAAATAAAAAATAAAAAAAAAATCAAAAGGAAAAGAGTTGACGAACATTGGTGAGAGAAAGGCCGCTGAAGCCACAGGAAATCACAGGAGATCACAATTTGAGAGGAGGATAGTTAGAGTGAAGTGCTACTGAGCTGGTAATTAATATAAAGACTAAAAAGTGAGTTTTGGGACAATCACCTCAAACTTCCAGAGAAAAGCCTCCTGGGATGGGGGTTGGTGGGCGGGGCGGGGGGCGTGGGAAGCAGGAGGAAGAAAAATAGGTGTCTTGTAACCTCGTTAGAAAGGGTTACACTTTACTTATATAACAAGGTTTATATTGTTGATTTTCTAAACTCAGCAAGCCATTTCTGCGTAGGAACCTCACACTAGTGGGAAAAGGGGAAAAGAAAGCACATGAGCTTGACATTCACGTGCATCTTCTCCCACACCACAGCGTAACCAAGAACCCAACCAGGTCCAGTCTACCTGGAAACCTGGGTTTGAGCATTCACAAGATTTCTGGGATGGTCTTCACTGGGTGTTTCAGTGATTATTTCTTTCATTTTGTATTTAAATGAAGGCAAGATGGAGTCATTTAGAATGCATCACCCTTAGCAAATAAAATATGATTAGATACCAAAATATATCATCTATCTTCACGGTAATTAGTCTTTATGTGTATTAGCTCTGATTGCTTTTCAGAGTAAAAAAATTTTTTTCTAATCACTTTCTAAATTTTACACACACACCAGGAGAACAGGAACTCAGAGGAATCACTGCCTAACATGGAAAGAAAGCAAATTAAAAATTCAAAGGGAAAAAGAAGAGGTTTTGCATATTTTCAAAAGGGAGGAAGAATCAAACCATGAACTACTTCTATTATATAAAATAGGATACATTTCTGGTTGCTTCTAATTCAGAATTAAGGAATTTAGTTCAGCCTCATTAAAAAAAAAAATGGAGCTGCTTTCCACCATCAAGAAGGGATAGGGTATAATGACGTTTTCTAGAGTAAGGAGAATACATGCTCAGTGAGCAACAATATGAAAATAATCTTTGGTTTAATATCAAGCTGAACATTAAGAGGAGGAAGACTTCTGGGAAAACATTTGTAGAAGTAAGACAGGCTCCTGGGGAATCCTGGCTGGTCTCTGAATGCCTGTCTCTCTGGGTGGCCTACTGAGGACTTGAGATTCATCTTCTTGCAGATACCCTGGGGATCACTTTCTCCATTTACATCTGGGGAAAGTGCTGCATGGGATAGTCATTCCTTGGGAGACCTCCCCATAAAATCTAGCACAATGTGTTTTGTTTGAGCACTCATGATGCCCTAAGAACAACAAATGTCATTTTACTTGCTACCTTCTGTTTAATTATCTCAAGGACCAAATAAGATGGGCACCACCATGCTGAATTTCTAAATAGTCTACATTACTTCCATAAAACCAAAGTTATTTGTGAAGTGGTAGAATCAGGAATCAAACTAGACTTGGCAAGTCTAAAACCTGGTAGCTACACAACAACCACTAACATGTGTCCCTTCCTTTTTTCTCTTTTCCACCCAAACACTGGTCCTCTGTTTTGAAACACTGTCCTTTATGAAAACTTTAATAACAGAAAGTACTCTACCTTTAGTCATTGCTTCATGGAAGGTTATGGGTGGTTGTGTTAATGTGATCTGGGAAAGAGTGTGGGCAGGAGGTTACGCATATGTAGGGAGATCCTTCCAGATTTACCATAAAGGAGTTGTGATATCCAACTCTCTTGTTGACCATTTCCTAGACCCACGTGCTGTAGTTTAGAGGTTCCTTCAAGTTCATGAGCCTCTGATTCTTCTCTTTGAGGCTCTGTCTGATTGGCGTACTCCCTTCTTACCATTCCACTCTCCCCTGTGGTCAACCAGACACAATCCATTAAAAACCTGGTACCCTGAAAAGGATCTGTTCATGTGGCTCTTGCTTTTCTGCCCCAAAGGCTAGCAGAGAGGATGACACTACAGATGAAATGCTAAGCACTCACTGGAGTGGACAGCACTTACTTTTTGTCTCCTCACACTCTTTCGTTTGGTGGCCCTGGAACTCCATCTGGCCTCTGGTTCGATTTTCCTGGGCTCTGACTACCGACTGTCTTAGTAGATCTCGTTTCTCTTGATCTGGATTCAATTTTAATGCTTTTCAATTCACTTACTGTGCTTTTACTCATTTGAAATGTAATATTATCTTTTTTCTTTTTTAATCTTTCTTTTTAATGTTTTATATATTTTAAGTTAAAATATAGTTATATTATTTTATCTCTTCCCTTTCTTCCTTCAGACCTTCTCAATCCTTCCCTGGACCCACATCACTCTAAAATTATTAATAGCCTCTTCTTTGCCGATGATTATTTGTTGAACATATAAGCATATACAGACATGCATATATAAATACAATCTGCTTAGCCAGTTTTTGTTGTTTGTGTGAATACCATGCTGGTTTCAGAGCTGACCACTTTGCACTGGAAACAAATTAGAGAGGCTCATCCCTGGGAGAGACCAACTCTACATATCTCAGTAGTCATCATTTGCCTATATAGTTCCATGTCCAGCGGTGTAACCTGTGAGGTTTCTCCCATCTGCATTAGCGTGACTACTGATACCACCATTGTTTACACAGCCATTTGTACAGAGACTGTTTCACAGAAGACTTCCTGGTGTTCTATGTCTTACGATCTTTTCATCCCCTCTTCCATGATGTTTTCTGAGCCATAGATGGAGGAGTTGTAATGTATCCACCAGGGCTGGGGTCCCCACAATCCATTGATCTCAGTATTGTATCCAGTTGAGGTTTTCTGTGGTGGGTCTTCCATTCTCTGTAAAGAAAGTTTCTTTGATGAGGAGTGATAGTTACTCCTATCCGTGGATAGAAGGATAAGATTTAGAACGTAGTAAGCAATTACTCTGCTCCAGCAAAGTGGAGGTAGTAGATTCTTCTCTAAGGTCCATGAGCTCAATCACCTTAGGAAGTTGGCTAGGGCTCTAGTGCCAGACATGGTTTCTCTCCTCTTGAGTGAACCTTAAGTCCAATTAGATAGCTGTTGGTTGCCACCAATATCCAAGTGCCTTTTATTGCACCTTTACAGCTATCTTGCCATGCTGGTCATTGCTGTGGTTCACAGATATCATGGTTGGGTAGGACTATTGCTTCCCTCCTTTGGAAGAGTCCATTGTGTTTTATGGCAACCATGAAAGACAGACCACAAGAAGGGGGCTTTCATGTCAGATCCACCTTGAATAATGTGAGTCCCGTGTCCTAAGTGTGTAATGTCTTCAAGATTGAGACCCACTTTCAACCTCTGAGAGGCAACCAAAGACAACAATAGTCTATATTGTTTTAGGAGTCACTTGAACAACCCTGACCAACCGTTCTAAGGGACATTTTAGCATCATGGTACTGAAGTTTTTGTTATTTTATAGTTCTTTTTTTTCCCCCTGGTTTTTCAAGACAGGGTTTCTCTGTGTAACAGAGCTCTAGCTGTTCTGGACTCACTTTATAGACCAGGCTAGTATTGAACTCATAGAGACCCACCTGCCTCTGCCTCCCGAGTGCTGGGATTAAAGGTGTGTGACACCACACCTGGTAATTACAGACAGCTGTGAACTGCCATGTGGGTGCTGGGATATAAATCCAGGTCCTTTGGAAGAGCAGCCAGTGCTCTTAACTACTGAGCCATTTCTCCAGCCCCTTATTTTATGGTTCTTGTAGGGAGCATTGTCAGTTACCACGGCATTACTTCTTTTAAGATATATGTATGTACATGTTGTGCATGATCTTAGCTAGATACAAAATAGTAAGCTTCCTTGAGGTTTATCAAACAACATTGGTTTTTGTCCTTTTGTATTATTTATCCCTCCTTCTCCTTTTGTATTGATGCATCTATACTAAGGTAATTTGCCACAATCTGACCACCTTTGATTGTTCTACTCTCCTAAGACTTGCCTCATTGCTCAGTTAACTCATTAGATATCAAAACAAGTTTGACTGATATTAACATTAGTAGTAAATGTTCACTGAGTTTTTAGCTTAAGAATTTTATAACTGCTTCCTCATTTAAAATCTATACCGTCCTACTAGTATTATGCAAATTATTTTTTATAATTATTATTCTAACATTTTATATTAATTTATCAACTACATTACAAATATTTATTGAACATGCACCTTTCAGGCAATGGGGAAGATCAGAGAACAATCCAGATAAAAGTTTCTGCCAACGTTCAGATTACCATTTAATGAGAGTATAATATAGACAGTCAATAAATAAATAAATATGGATGATACATGGTGCCCAAAAGAACAGGGAAAGAGCTGGGAGGAGTTGAAGGAAGGAGGTTAAGTTTCACAGAGGAGCGCTGGCAAAGCAGCTCTTACTGTGCGACATGAGAGCTTTGAGGAAGACAGAGTCAGCCCTATGCCTCCCTAAAGAAAGGTAAGGCAGAAGGAACAGGCAGCTTTGGTTTATTCTGGTGTGGTGGTTTGAATGAGAATGGCCCCCTGTAGGCTCATATGTTTGAGTGCCTGGTTTCCAGTTGGTAAAATTGTTTGAAAGGATTGGAAGGCGTGGTCTTCTTGGAAGAGGTGTTTCACTGGTAATGAATGGGCTTTGACGTTTCAAAAGCCCACACCATTCCAACTGGACCTCTTACCTGTAAGTTCTCAACTACTGATCTGAGTATGGGACTCAGCACCATGTCTGACTGCTTGCTCCAATACTCCCTGCCAGGAGAGTCATGGACTAACTCTTTGAAACTGTAAGCAAGCCCCCAATACGCTTTCTTTGGTAAGTTGCTTTGGTCATGGTGTCTCCTCACAGCAGTGACTGAAACAGCTAGGAGTACAAGGGAGTCCAGTTTGGCTAGGGTAGAGTGAGAAATAAGAGGATGGTAAGAGCTGTGGTTGGTTGATCTGATAAGATTTATAGGTCACGGGAAGGGTTTGATTTTTTAGTTACTGGAACTGTATGAATAGAAACATGACATATCATGATCATGACTTTGGACTAGAATATTCAAGATATTCTAGGAAAAAGAGACTTTCCCCACAAGAGCGGGGAAACAATGATGGTAGACTAAAGTCACAGATATTGAGATAGTGGAAAATAATTAGATTGAAAGAATGAGTTGTTATTATTGTTGTTGTTTTGTTTTATTTTTTAAGATAGAGTTTCACTCTCCAGCCAAGATATGACTTAAACTTCTGAGCTTAAATTCCCGAGTACTTGGACTGTAGGTGTGTTCTACCTTACTTAGAATGTCCAGTATAACTTTGTTACTGTTTTGAATGTGGATTATGAGAAAAATAGAAGAATCAAGAATGCTGCCAAAGCAATTTCCTTCCATTGAGAAGTGGAAGACTGTAAGATCAGACTTGGGTGGGCAGGTAGACATAAGGGCATGACTTGGGGTACGTTAATTTTGATGTGTAAGTAGAATGCTTGAGAAGGCAACTGAATATATAAGACTGGAATTGAGACATAGAAGGCTTTAGTAATTTACCCAAGGACACACAATTGGAAATGAGAGGGTGAGGTTCATGTTTAGGGGATCTGGATCCCATGGTCTTCCTGTTAACTATAAACTACATCTTGATTCAAAATCTGATACTGTGATCTGTCATGTATTCTAAATGTTAATTAATCTGCTCCCAGAGGCCTGCTTGCTATGTCAGGCCATAAGTGCATCAAGTGATGCTATAATGGTACAGCCTGGATTGGGCAGAAGAGAGGTAGGTGGGACTAAGGTGCATGGGCTTGAGTAGCAGAGAGGATAATGGGAAGAAGAATCAAGGAGGAAGAAGGAGGAAGATGATGGGGTAAATGGAAGAATATCATTCTATATGGCCTGGAACATCAGCATAGTGTGGAGTATAACAGTCCAAGGGGACGTATGTATATATGGGGTTTTATTTAGGGAATAGAATTATAAACTAACTCAGTTGGGCCAGGATTGCACAATCCATGCTAAGGCTTGTTAAAGTCAATCAGGTGTCTGTGTGATTATTTATAATGTCGGGTAGGGTAAAGGATTAACACCACGGACCAATTACCTATAATATAAATATTGTTAATAATCTAATTATTTATCCCTACAGGAATCCTACACTTCCCTTTCTACAATGTTTCTGTGTTGGTAGCTACATTTCTTCTAAATCAACCCTATTTTAACTTCTTTCCCATAGCTCTACTGATGTTAGTTTTCTCCCTTCTCACTGCATATTATTATAAAGGTCAGTTTACCTTCTGAAAATGAGCATGATGATCTAACAATGGCTAAATGTTGGAAAGGAAAAATTTCTATAGAAGAATGAGAATGCCTCAACTCTTACTCTTGGCCCCCGGATCCAGTGAGTATATTTGTTCTGGCTAGAATGAGGAAACAACGGATGCTCTTAGAAAATCACTGGCCGACACTGACACTTGCCTTCCGGATTATCTTAAAAACTTGTGTGCTTCTATTCCTTTTCGTTGTTTCATCTGGAGCAGAGGACAACAGGAGCCACAAGAAATACTGAAAACAGCGAATCATGAAGTGTGAGGATATTCTGAAACACAGATAAATCCCATGAGTAGTTACTAGCATGGAGCTGTTCATCTAGAAGACAGTTAATACATGAGTGGCTGTTTCTTACGCTTTCCTCTAACTGTGATTGACACTCTGTTTCCCTGGAGCTATGTAACCATGGAAGAGAAAACAAAGCTGGGAGGAGCCACAGGATCCTTTCTGCCCAGAACACACTCATATCACAGATGAGAAACTGAGGCTGGGTGTTGATAGGACTGGTCAGCAATTCCAACTCCTTAAATCACAGCCCTGAAATGCTGAGGGCATATGGGGACTCTCTCATGATGAAAAGTTGGGCCTTGGGAAAGTATCTTGTTCTTAAGCAATTCTCTGTCAATCCCTGTCTCAAGTGCCTCCTTAAAGGCACTTCTGAGTATCTTCACCAACTTCACACTTCTGAAACTGTAGCTCTCACAAGCCTCCTGCCGTTTTGTTCTGTTCTGAATGGGTAACTCATACAGAGATGCAAAAGCTCCACATCACTTTCTACTGTCTCTCTGACCTGATCATGTGAACTTGAGTGTCCCCTTTCCTGAGAATGTCCAGATGGCTCTCTCTCCGAATATATCGATCCATTATGTCATAAGTATTTAGAGGTTCAACTCTATTTCACTCCAGCTAGAGTTTATGTTCTGTGAGAGCTTCAGATTACTTTCTTCCCTGTTATACTTAATGTAAAAAAAAAAAATGCCAGTGGAAATAAAATAGCTCATAGATCTAAATGATTTAAATTAAGTAAAATAAAATTTTCCACTCTTTTGAATTAGGCCATTAAAACTATAGCTTACTGTAAGTACAGTATTAATGAGCAATATCTCAAGGAGAGTATTAATTTTGCATTTCCTAACATAAAAATTTAATACATGCAATTTTAGCTTTGCTTTAGGTAATATTTTTGTATTCCCTTGACACTTATTTGGAGACCCTAGAAATTAGGGTAAAATAAAAAGGAATAAGTTCAAAATTGGATGCACCAAGTTGTTAGGTGGGTGTATGCCTCCCTTTCATCTGGGTGTCAGACTGCAGACTTAGAGTAGATCAAGGATCACGTGGCATCTTACACCACCAAAGCATGAGAGTTAGAAGTTGAAGTCAAACAGATCTCCTAGCTCTGTTGGTTTAGCATATCTACATTGCTAAGGTTAAGAAAGGATGGTGTAATAGTTACTTTTCTCATTGCTATGATCAAATACTTGACAAGAAGCCATGTAAGGGAAGAGGAGTCTGTTCTTTCTTATAGTCCAGGAGGATCATTCCATCATGGTTGGGAAGCTAAAGGTGAGGAAGGTATGATAGCAGGAGTGCAGCACTGTCTGCTCTCATTGTATCTACTATCAAGAAGCAGGAAGAGATGGAGGCTGGTGCTCAGTTCATTTCCTCCTCTGTTCACTTCAGGGACCTCAGCCCATGGAACACTACCACCCACATTTACGTCTTCCCAACTTAACTAACCTAGTTTAGATAATCTCTTACAGGTATGCACAGAGGCTTGTCCCCTAGATGACTCTATGTTCCGTCATGTTGACAACCATTATTAATCAGTGTTGATGGTTTAATAAAGACAGGCAAATGCACATTATTGGGACCTATGAGTGACTGAATGTAGAACTCAGTTAGAGCTCAGGGCTAACTGGGTACTGCTGTTGGTATAGTGTGGGATCCATGCAGCTGGAATGCAGATCCTAAATAAGGGTAAGACTCAGGATATAGCCTCTAGAGAATTATAAAGAACCCGGAAGCCTGTGGAAGCCTGTGAATTCCTTACTAGTACCCTGCTTTGAGAAGTCTCCTGACTTTCCTCTAATTTGCACACCACTAATCTCAAGTCAGAGGTGTAGGGTTTCACACTAGAGGGCTTTTAGCCACCAGAGCATCCCAGTCCAGCAACAGCTACCTTGAAATGCTGGCTATGTTCTTTAATCAGGCAATCCAATTAGCCACACACAAATTACAAAGTCTATATACCTAAAGCAATTTGTGTGAAAAAAAAAAAAAACCCGAAACCTCCCTGATGAATTTGCAATCAAGGAAAACCCTCTTCCTCCTTCATTTTTTTTTTTTTTAATTTGGATGTTGGACACAGAATAAGGCAAACATTTTCAATGTTGAACATAGCCTAGGAGATTCCAAAATATCAACTAACACTGTTTGAATAAGTTTTGAATGGGGGAGAGGAAGACAGGGTAAAATTGGTGGTTTAATTGTATCGTGTTCCCTAACAGGAGATGGCAAATATTGTATTTGATAAAAAGTAGGAAATGTCTTCTTTCCATTGTTATCAAGTTGAGCAATGAAACACTGCTTGTCACATTCTTCAGCACTGTCAATCACAAAGGAACAAAGTTAATTCTTGTTTTTCCAATCTTTGCCGCATCCAGCTTCTCTGAGAGCTGAGAGGAAGAATGAGAAAGGGAGAGAAAGAGAGGAGAAGAAAATCCTAGGAGACTGAGAGTCATTGCCGTTATACTTGCTTATTTTCCACGTGGTTGGTGCATTGTTCCACTTTTTCCCACATGATGACCCTTTGGCCAAGGTTCTTTACCATATGCAAATCACCTCAGAGTGAAAGATGTCTGAGAACTCTCCCATTCGCCAACTCCTTGACGCAGATAATTCTACTGCCTGCCCTGCAGGGTTTATTATAGAGATAACAGAGAACTTACAGCTGAATCTAAATTTCATTTTTTAAAAATTTTTTTTACAGATGAAGACTCTGAAGCCAAGTTGGTAAAATGATGTGTTCAAGATTGCTGAGCTGGGGCGGGGCCTGGGGAGATGACCAATGGGTCAAGGGCTTGCTTCATATGCTTGCAGATCTGAGTTCAGATCCCCACTACCTGTGTAGACGTCAGATGGAGTAGTGCACATGTGTCACCTCTGTACTGCATTCGCTGACTAGACAGTCTAGTGCAGATAGCAAGCTCCATGTTCAGTGAGAGATCCTGTGTCAGAAACTAACATTGAGTTCTTGCTCCCACACATGCAAGCATGAGTGGGTATTCCTGCAAACACATGTGCACCCACATGCATACAGCATCCACAAGCAAACACACACACAGATTCCATATTATTCATTAGAAGACTGGGGATTAATTTTCAGGACATCTGGCTCTGTACTTTAGTAGCACTGTGAGCCAAATTGGACAAGAAAGTGGGTGAGGGATGAGGGTACACCTTCCAGGAGCCTGCGTTTATGGACATGTGTGCATTGAAATAAAAGCACTTCTATTTATGTCTTTTTCAGCTCAGCATTTTCAGGCCCTCAGCAACAAAATCCTTATGAGAATTTTTGGATTTATTTTACAGTCGGATAAAGAACGTAAATACGAGATTTTTATGGGTCAGACACAGATTAATGAAGTCCAGCATTCTGTCTCTCTGTCTCTTTGTGTAATATATTGCAAATCACCAATGGTTTCTCTTAATCCATTTATGGATCTCTTATTCATGTGGTGTTTTTAAAAAGACTCTACTCTTGCTATACAAAGTACAATACTGTTGTTATTTCTCAATGTACCCCTTGAAAATTCTATCAGTCTCCTAGTATCCTGGGATTTAATGAGCGAATTGGTTGGGGTTCAATGTTTCTACACTCATATTTACAGAGCAAGGATCCTAATATTTAAGTCTCCCTTCTCAAAACACCACCTTCTCATTGCTGAATCACTCTGACTGCTCTATTCTGAGCTATTTGTAGCTTTCTTTACAAAGAAGGAAGAGAAAAATCAAAACCAATGAAATACAAGATTTCCTGAGTTTGGCTGGAAGTCCTTGGAAGGCTGAGAAGAAAGTCCAAGTCTCCTGGATCTGTTAATTTCCAATTCCCAGCTACCATATTCTGCCAATAATGATAATAATAATAATTTAAAGTTATTTTTTGGTGTATCTAGCAATTTGCTGTTAGAGGAATCCAAATTTTAAAATCCAAGTATCAAAAGTCTTAGTATTTAATGGCAGAGCAACACCTTCAGGAATGACTGGAAATTTATTTTGGTATATGTTGGCAGAAAGCATGTGGAGGAGGGGATTATGTCCACTGATGATAAAAGCCATGTTACCAAATTCAAAGGAAATCAAAGGCCTTACATGTTATTTTTCTGTTGTTCAGGGTGATGTTTATATACACAGTAACTAGAGTCACGAGAGTCCACAATTTTATGTGAGAACATACATTTTTAATTTTCTTCAGTGTCTTGACATCTAATTCTTTGATAACTAAGAATGTTGGATATTCTATAAATGAAGTGGAGATGAGAAAAAAACAATGTTGTTGACAGGGACATTTAAATATTAATCCAATTTCATGTGTGTTTACTGAGTGCCTATTATGTAACATTTACTAAATTAGTCACTATAGAAATAAAGTAAATAAAGTGAGAGAAAGAAAGGATGAGATGGAGTAAGGAGTGACTAAATTCATTACATACGTGTATGAAAATGTCAAAGAATAAAAGTAAGTAAATAGAACATAGACTTTGTCCATATTAGACAGACTCAGTCACAGGTAGTCTAAAATCCACTGCAAACTCACTTAAGCAGAAATGTAATTTAGTAGTTCATATAACTTAAAGTTTAGGGCATTGCTCTACTAGAGTTCAGATGATGTCACCAGCTGCCAGCTTCTCTCTTCCACATCTTTGTCCTGCCTTCTCCTATGTTGACTATTTTAGAAGGAGTAGGGCTGGTGACAATGATGGTTAATATTAATTGTCAACCGGACAAGATCTGGAGTCATCTGGAAAATAGCCCTCTGGGCATGGCTATGAGGGGTTCTTTAGGTTTGGCTAATTAAGATGGGAAGGCCCACCCTCACTGTGGATAGCGTCATTCCGTAGACTCGGGGTCCTGGGCTGAGTTAAAAGGAGAAAGTTAGCTGAGTTGAGCACCAGCATTCATGTTACCTGATGGCGGAGGAAATGTGACCAGTTGCTTCAAACATCTGCCACAATGATTTCCCTGCCTTGATGGACTTCAAACTGTGAGCCAAAATAAACCCTTCCTTCCTTAAGATTCAGTTGTCAGTTATTCTGTTCCAACAATAAGAAAGGTAACTAATTTAGGGATTTAGCTCAGGGGTAGAGTGCTTGCCTAACAAGCACAAGATCCTGAGTTCTGTTCCCAGCACTGGAAAAAAAATGAAGGAAAAGAAAAACATAAATGAAGAAATATATGATGAAAACTGCTTACCAAAGATGTAGCACAGCCCATGGGCAAGGTACAGGATTCTATGCAATCTCATTGGCTACTATGTTAGTGACTTTTCTTCTTGTTATGACCAAATACCTGACAAGGAACAGTTTAAAGGAGGAAGGGTTTATTTCTGCTTGTAGTTTGGGGGTACAATTCATCATGGAGGAAACAAGGTGGCAAGAGGCTCCATGGTGGTGAGATTGTGTGGCTGAGGTGTCTCCTCACCTCACCTCCTGGTGAGACCGAGAAGCAGAGACCAGAAGAAGGGCTGGGTGACAAACCTCGGTGCTACTCCTAGTGTCCCGTTCCCCACTTACCTTCTAAAGGTGTCACAGCTTGAGAAAACACTGCTACCAGCTAGGGACTGAAATGCTCAAACATCTGAGCCTATGTGATACAGTTCACAATTAAACCATAGCAGTTGTAATTGGGTTACATGCTTACTGTGGTTTACGAAATGCTTTGCTTAGCTTCTTTCCCATCCCACCCAACCAACAAGGACGGCTACAGGAGGAAGTAGTTCTTTAAAAGGAAATCTCCGTATCTTTGGGTGGTGAGTGAACATTGACAACAAGCATTCTCTTCTCCTTGGGGATCAGATGTGCCAGGAGATATTGTTTAGGTGTTCTCCTACTAGGAAACTGAGGAGGAGAATTGAAAGAATCATGGGGCTTAACAATATTTAGATTAGTCAGTATATCGTCACTTTCCTACTGGATGTTCCACTAAGTGGACATACAACAAGTCACAATAATTTGTGTTTTAATAATCTGACTGTTTTAATCATTCCATGAAAATCGGCACAGTATTCATCAGTCGCTAAGCACTGTATGGTCCCTACATACATAATTTTTTTTACCTGCTATCTGCCACCTTCCTGACTTCTCATTTCTTAAAAACTTCTCCCACGCATATATCTCTTCCTTTCCCTCTAGCTTCATGTTGTTTACCGAAAGTTTCACAAAGTAGAATTGTTAACGAATTAGAGTGCATTGTTTGCACTCATATTTTAATTCTTGAGAACACGTGTGGAGACAGGCTGCACAAAGGATCTGATATGCCTGAAAGCTGTAATATATTATCGGGTTTGAAATGCTAATAAGAGCTTATGGAATGACTAGTTAGTTAAAAAGATATCATGAACTTAAGTGGGGGAAAAAGTCTACAAATTTTGAGGAGCTGTGAAAAGTGTCCCCCCCCCCCAAAAAAAATACTGTTTAGTAATACTGGGTTAGTTGGATTCGTCTGCTGTGGAAAGAAAAGTATTTAAGATTCAGTAGGAGAAGGTAGAGCCAACATTATTACCTGCAATCAAAACCCTCACAGGGCTGTTAAACTAACCTCATAGAAAAGTGGCAATGGCTTGAAAAATAAAATCAAGTAGAAATATGAATTGTGCATTCACGGTTCACCTCAATGGGGGAGCCATGGTAACCATGCGCTCAGTGCCCACCTCAGTGGGGCAGTCCTGGTGCTGGAGGAGACTGAGAATATTACGAAGCACACCAGGGTTGAGAGTGGGAGTCCTTGGGGGGTTAACATAAGTTCTTTTCCTTTAACCACCTTGTTACTCTTAGGTACTTTATGGACCTTGGCAGACACTTTCAACATGTGGCTCATTAGGACAAGTGGAATGTCTGGATTTACTGGATAATTCTTGGGTTGAAATCTCTCCTAGGAAAACCTGATTTCCCAGAAAGATGGGACTTTTAAAGAAAAGGAGTATTACCTTGTTCCAGCATCTTCCTCCCTGACAATACTGTTCCTTTGACCTAAGTTATGGCTTTTTTTTTCCCTAGGAGCTCAAACTAGGTTTTCTATGGGCCACTATTTCTCTTTATCATCACGAAATCCCAAAGGCAAATAAGGAGTTAACTATAATGATTCCTGTAGTAGCATGGGGAAACAGAATCTCAGGAAATTGCCAGTGGATTCTACTGCTAAATGCAAGTTCAAATACCCACCCATCAGTCTGGAAAAAAAAAAAAACAAACCTAAACCAGCCCTCAAAAGCCAGGTGATGGTGAAGAGGTTGATTTCTAAGTTATAGGAGACTCAGAACTCTTCCTTGCTTTAGACCACGAATAAGAAATGTGTGGTATTGTCTTTGACAGCTGGACACAATGACTTCACATTGGGGTTCAGTTTCTCTATTGCTCATCTAGGATTCATCCCAGAGTTCTCACTCGAACTCTAAGCTCTTAGCTCTGTGATCTCCCATCTGTCCTTCAGATCTAAGAGCACCTTTAGGAAGCACTTAAGGAGCCAAGTGCTCCCTTCAATTTGCTGTCATCCCTGCCTCTCAATGCTTAGGAGCCTTGCTACCTTGCTTTGTGATATGTCACTGAGAACTCGCCAGCCCAAAGTGAGTAAAGTGAAATAACTGTACGGTGCTCTCCCCACCGCCTGTAGAACCAGACATTCTTAGCAGAGTCACCTGTCAACCAGCCCAAGGGTTGGCAGTCAGACAGCAGCTGGCTGTTATTAGTTCTTAAGCCACAAGCAACGAGGTTCACAAATCAGCTGTTCTCCCTCTTGATTGCCTTTGACAGTCACCTGCAGAGCTTTAAAAATATGTATATCAAGGTTTAGGCCCCACTCTCCAGGAATTCCAATTTAAGTGGTTTGGAGCAGAGTGCAGCTCTTAGCATGTTTTTAAACACCCCCTAGGTTTAAGGGATGCTGACCTGGGTCCTGAACATGAGTCTGGGCCTGCACCTTCATTAATCGTCCTCAAGCTCCGTGAAAGGGAAATAATAAAATACAAAATACCCTGGGCCTGGATCTGTGTAGTTTACTCTGTGAAAATTCTTTTCCTGAATCTCACATGAGAACCAGTAGTTACTCCAATCACTATTGTCTTATAGATGACAAATATAGAGTTGAGCAAGTTGCCGACGGTTACTCCTTCAGAAATCAGCACAAATGTCCAGCTTTAAAGCTGCCACACATTGACCCCTGAACTACAAAATATCTTTTGCCACACAAATGCTGTCTCTATAAATTAAACTGTAATTTGAATGTGTTTGCTTCAAGGGTTGTATATCCTTTAATTCTAGGCAAGAATATCAAGAAGATACTAATATGCCATCTAGATACTGAAGGATTAAAAAAAATGTTATCATAGAAGCCAAGCTATAGATGTTGCCAAATATTTTCTAATAGGGGCGGAAAGATCAAAGCTTACATGGGAAATCCCTTTTCTGTGGTAGCAGTTCACAATGCACTCTGAGTTTCAAATCCCTTCCACATTATTGGATATGGGGACCTTCATAGGGACAAATTCAGTCTCTAGGGTTCCAAGTTATATTAGTTTTCTGAGTGCATTTATTCTGGTAGCATGTAACATCTACCCAGAATCTTGAAGACTTTTTAGATGAACCCTGACTTCTACTAACACTGGGCTACCAGAGGCATCTTTACTGCACTTTTTGCTTGATGTGGAATTATAAGACGACAGTGGACAGAGTCATTGTCTGGCAAAGAATACCACATGGAACAAAATCTTAACTTGAGACCTTTGACCCCATCTCTCTGCCTCCCTATTCCCTGGTTAATATCAGATGACTATATGCCATGATCTGGGTGGGTATGACAAAGCCCCAGGGCCACTATATGGTAGCACTACCCAGGTGTAGAAGTAGAAGTTGAAATGGGTAATAAAGTCAGGTTTATGGAGGAAAAGTGTAACCTGATACCAAAAGAAAGGGTAAAGGAACTGCTATTTTTCTTGGGATAAGGAGATACAAGAGGGTAGGTAGGCCACTGGGGACAGTTTGAGATGAGTGTATCTAAATATGATTATTTACATATTTAAGTAGCATCTTTTTATCCTCCTAAAACACTTCTCCTGGCCAGTTTTCTTCCCTTACCAGGGGATTGTTTGACTAATTCTTTGTCACAAACACCAAGCCAAAGATCCTGGACTATCCTTATTTTCTACAGAAGAATGGGTTTGTGTTCAAGTAATGATAACTCAGTGAAGCCCAACAATATTTCTAATATTTGCAATTAGAAATAGACAATTTTTGTCAAATGCATAGTGAGCAGGTGTCCTTGTTTTGACACTGTCAGTTCTGAAGTTCCTGTTTCCAGGACCACCTCAGCCCCAGGCAGACCAAGAGAGGCTGTTGTGGGCCTGTGAATACTCACTTCCCTCATTGTATTATGGGACTCTACAACATAGCAGGAAACTTGCAGTTACATATTTTGAAACATCCTTTCCAAGTCATTAGAACCTTCTCTAGTCCTAGAGAGACTGCAAGAGCTGGGCACTTCTGGGACTAGCTGTTGCTTAAGGGAGGAGTGGGCTTCCCTGCTAGCTTAGAGGCCGGGCTGCTTTTCAGGAAAACCTGCCCTCTCATCTCCTGAGATATATTCATGGCCTCCTGGTTTTTCATGTACACATTTGTGTGACTGAAGCCCATGATCACGTCTAGTTCCTAGGCAGTTGTGAAAACCCTTAGCTGCAATGGGACTGCAGGGGACTGCGTTGGTGGCTCATCTCTTCCTGATGTAATATGTAATATGGAAGGTTTCTATTGAGGTTTAATGGTAAGACATTTACCAAGGAAGAATGAAGAATCAGAAATTCAGCTTTCCCTCCCCACCATGCTGCTTCCCTTTCCTTCCAACATATATTATCTTCAAAGTTACCTGTGTGTGTGTGTGTGTGTGTATGACTTTTGAGACAAAGAGCATGATTTCATCTCAGAATTACAATGTAAACCACTGAAATACAATATTTTCTCCTCAGATAAAATACTATGCATTGGGCTAGAACTTAAAATTACATTTTAATGAAAAACCGTGTCAAAGAAAATCAATACCATTAAAGGTAATTACTGAGCACATTTTGATTTAATGTAAATTATTTCATTCATAGCTAATTTCCTTTTTCTTGTTTTGGATACAAGGTATGATCAGTATTTAATACTTACTCTTTTTGCTGTGGGACGGGACTAAGGTGACACTTTTCAAGAAAGGCCAGTCAAGTGGCTACCATCTGATCATCAGTGCTCAAATTTCTCATTATGAGTGTATCTGAATGTTAAAAACAGATGTAAAAATACGAAGAATGTGTGAGGTAGGTAGGGGGGTGACAGAATGGAGTCATTCATTTTAGTAGATTACTGAGTATTTGCACTGTTTGCTATACTGTTCAGGATTGCACAGTGTAAAGCAAATGTGTGTCCCTCCATGTTCTTATAGTGTGGGTATAGAAATAACACATCACCTTGGCTATAGAACAAAAGGCAACTTGTTTTGTGAGGGGAGGGGTGTGTGCGTGTGTGTGTGTTTCCGCATGTGCACATGTAGAACTCAGTGGTTGATATCAGCTGTCTTTTTTTTTTTTAAATTCCTCTCTACTTTAGTTTTTGAAATAGGATCTTTTGCTGGACTTGGAGCCCTCCAGTTCACTAGACTGGCTGGCTAGTAAGCCTCTACTAGGACAGTGGTTCTCATACTTTAATACAGTTCCTCATGTTATGATGAGGCCCAACAATAACATTATTCTGTTGCTACTCCAAAGCTCTAATGTTGCCACTGTTATGAATTATAATGTAAATATCTGATATACAGAGTATATATAACCCTCAAAAAGGGGTCGTGACCCATAGGTTGAGAACCTCCCTTCAAGGATCTTCCTGTGATGGGATTATAAGTGTGTTCCACCACACCAAGCTTCTGGTGTGTGTGCAGGAATCTAGGCACCAGATCTTCATGTTTGCATAGCAAGCACTTTATCCACGGCAGCTGTGTCTGAAGCCCAGAAAGCCAATTTCTTATGTATTATTTTTATGTTTATATTCCTATATTTTACTATTGGGGAATTTCAAAACTTAAATTATGACTGAATTTAAAGTGAATAAGAATCAGTCTCTTACAAGGATCCTCCATTGTGAGGATAGGCTTGGGTGGG
This sequence comes from Lophiomys imhausi, assembly GCA_907164525.1. Lineage (NCBI taxonomy): Eukaryota > Metazoa > Chordata > Mammalia > Rodentia > Muridae > Lophiomys > Lophiomys imhausi. The sequence continues at coordinate 8,514,210 of CAJQZJ010014103.1, read as the reverse complement.
GTTGCTGAGATGAAGGATCGGGGATCCAGGGTCTAGGAGTGATGTTGGTGTATCAGCCCACTTACCTCATATTAGCAATCTGTCCCACATTATCTGAGTACCCAATTTACTTTTACATTTTAAAGTTGTAAAATGCAAAATGATTTTTTTTTGCACTTTCTAATTATGAGTAATAAAAATTTAAGAGAATATAAAGTTTAACTTGTCTGTTAATGGAGGGGAAAGAGCCGTGCTAAATCAGTCAAGCACTGAACGGTCACCTAAGAAACACAGAAAAAAAACTGCCTTCGAGGATCCCATTTGCTATTTTAATTAGCATCTGTCAATTAGAATGACAGGAGGGAAGGGCTCCTGATTAATGAAATCATCATCCCAAATTGAAAGGGAGGGTCAAAAAGAACATGATGTCTCATTTGACATTGTTGTGAGGGTGTTCTCTACCTACATTTCTGGAATCGTCTTTGAGACCTCATGAGACCAGGCTGTTAATCTGACCACTCAATTAACTCTGGGTATAATTAACTGCTTCTACAACCCTGCCTAGGACCAAACCTCTGCCAGCAAGATCAGTGCCTCTGGCTCACATGAAGCGTTGATGGCAAGGTTTCCTTTCCTGCAGAATGACTGGGGGGGAGCAGGAAGGTGACAGACACTTCCAGTTACTCACTGCCTCTTGTATCTGTGGAACACGACTGTTTCCCCACAGTCTGTCCAGAGCATCCAGGGAACCTGGGAGTATATTACCTCTTATTTGAACAGATTTCACAGTGCACAAGGCCAATCTCAGCTGATAGTTTAGCAGCTAAAGTTGTCTAAATCAGAAAGCTAAAGGAAACCTTTAGCGCCTAGGTGCTATCCAGTTTCGGACAACCAGCCTGAAACTCCTGTAAAATTAGTAAGCTGGGATGTCCTGACCAGCATGGCACAGGTGCTAATCAGCAGTCATCAGGACCCCTTCCATGGCTGCTCAACCACTACTTCTAGGGTACACACTTCCAAGCTCAGCACAAAGTAAAATCTTAATTTGCCAGCAAAAATTTAAATTTTGTTCATCCAAACTTCTGCTATGGAAGTCAGGCTCTATTTGGGGATCTAAGTGATGTCTTCCCCATAGTGTTTTTTTTTTTTAATATTTATTTGTTTATTATGTATACAGTGTTCTGTCTGCAGGTATATCTGCAGTCCAGAAGAGGGCACCAGATTTCATTATGGATGGTTGTGAGCCACCATGTGGTTGCTGGGAATTGAACTCATGACCTCTGGAAGAGCAGCCAGTGCTCTTAACCACTGAGTCATCTCTCCAGCCCCCGCCCATAGTGTTTTATGGTGGCCCTGTTTTTCTACCCTTACTCACCCCAGCTTCATCACAAGAAGAGACTCACCAGCTTCATTGAAAGCACTATTTGGATGTATTCAGATGAATGATGAGCATGTGAAGGACAGGGGTTAAGAAAAAAAAAAGTAGGTGAGACTTACCTCCTGAGTGACAGGGGTAGGGCGGGGTGGGGGAGAGGCACTAGCAATTTAATGGTGGAGAAATGTACCTCGAAATGAGGAGAGGCAAATACAGCTCATTCAAGTATCAACTGATGTGGGAAATCGACATCATCTGTGAAAATATCCCATACTCTACAGAGTGCAAATGATTAGGGAGGGCTGAGAGGACACTGTTAATCCCAAAGATGCAAAGAGAAAGACCAAATGGCCCAAATCATCATGGCCAAATTAATTAAAGCAAGCCTTTGTATTCATGTACACTCACTTCCTCCCCCTAAGGTGGGGTTCAACAAGTCAGCATTGGACAGAAGACGAGGTTTATAGCTCAGGGGTAGGCGGTTTCCAGATGGGGGATTTGGCAAAGTAGGCTGGGTTCCACGAGCAGAACAAAACCACAGGTTAGTCATAATGACCTCCTGAAACAAAGATGCCATTCCAAGGTGGGCTTGAGGTAGTCATAACAAGGGAGTCATATAGACCTTTTGAAACACAGGTATGATTACAAAATGGTTACAATAACTTTCTGAAACAAAGACATGGTTGCTGTTTCCTGGAGTAGGCAGTATAGAATCATTTGTAATTAAAGTTACATGTGGGGAATAGCCTATTTCTTGAGAAACAGATTTAATCATAAGCAGAAACGAATCAGTTTGTCTTCACTATGAGATGGTTTTTAAGTCTAAGATGGAGACCGGCTGGTTCATGAATACATCTACAAGTGAGGAGGCAGAACCTTAGGAATACTGCTCTTTACTGCAAGTGTCCTTGGTGCCACAGCAAAGTACAGTTGATTAATAAAAACAAAATGAGGCAGAATTCAAGTGGCCTGAATAATGCAGCGGGCAGAACAAAACTCCAAAGAAAGATGGCTAGAGCCCTCTTTACACCCACTTCTTAGAGTGTAAGCTGCAAGATTATGCTTTGTTGTTCTGTTTCCCCATCTGGAAAAGGGAGCTGAGATTACAGCAGGTCTGTAGGGTTGCCATGATTCTATGGAAGCCCCAGCACACTCTCTAGTGTATACTACCCACCCCCTAAATGTTGGCTTTGTTAATACCTCAGTCAGGGATAGATAAAGCCCTGTGTGTCCTGAAATTTAAAAGAACAACACCATATACCTCTATATCTCTACATCTGTATCTCTCTATAAAATATCAGATATTATGGGAAGGAAAGGCAGGGTGATAAAGAGCTTTACGTGTTTCTGTTGGGTTTTCTTCTTTGTGTAATATGAGCAAAGTAAATATTGAAGTTTTGTTACCTTGAAGAACAGATGTAATTTTCTAAATCTGATGTTTACTATTTCCTCCAGCTGTGAGAGCTACCCAAGATTAAAGTATTTTGAAGCACCGGTACTTTTATTTGTAGAGATAAACATATAAATAAGTAAACAAATAAACAAGAGAATGAAATGGCTGAATAGATAAAGACACTTTCCTCCAAGGCCAACATTAATCAAAGAAGAGAACTGATCCCCACATGTGGTCCTCTGACCTCTACATATCTGCTATGGCATATACATGCACCCATGCAGATATGTACACACACACACACACACACACACACACACACACACACACACACACACGGAATAAATTAAATATGAAAGAAGTAATCTGTAGAAATAAGGGAAATAAGAGAAGGAAGGAGGGGAGGCGGACACTTATTCAGAGCAAGTACTTATTTAGAGCTCACAACGAGGGAGTTAGTCACCATCACTTGCATGTTGGCAGAGTCCCAAAAGTTGTCTGGGAACCAGGACCTCGGAAACCTTTAGATACATCAGTATTGTCAGGATAAGCTGCCTCCATATATGGCATCTAAGAGTTTGAGAAAACCGGAGAAGCAAAGAGACCACTCACTTTTCCTTTGCCCTTCTCCCCAGAAGCAGGTAATATATACTCACTTTAAAGCTGGATTTCCTGAACCTGGAGGAAAGGGCCATCCTTGTCTGAAGACACAGGGATAGCAAGAAGAACCTGGGGCTGGAGAGATGGCTCAGCGGTTAAGAGCACTGGCTGCTCTTCCAGAGGTCATGAGTTCAATTCCCAGCAACCACATGGTGGCTCACAACCATCCATAATGAAATCTGGTGCCCTCTTCTGGCCTGCAGATATACCTGCAGACAGAATACTGTATACATAATAAATAAATCTTTAAAAAAAAAAAAAAAAAGAAGAACCTGAATAGACACACCTTGTCAAGCCCTCTCAGTCTACTATCATTAGATCGTATCTCCTTAATCCAACCTTACTTCTCTAGACCTCTTCATGTGACCCAAGCATAAAAATACATATTTTTCTATGCCTTGACTTTGAGTCTTCATCTCATTATGAAGGTTCCCATGTCATACAAATGGTATACTTTTCTCTTGTTTATTTATCTTTATTATGTGCTTCTACCAACTACTCAGCCAATGGGAAGAAAAGATAATTCTTTGTTCCTGCAGTCTGATGTAGGTGAAGGTCATTGGCATGGGGAACTTTAATTCAAAATGTGTATTATTTTATTTGGTTTGGGCAGAGCTCCTGGCTGTCTCTGTTGATCTTGAGTTGAGGGAAAAATAGAGAAGCTGACAACTATTGGCCAGTCCTGCTTATGTGAGGCCAATTACTGACGGGAATTGGAGTTTAGCTTCCTGGACTATGTCTGCAGAAGTTATGGATGAGAGTTCTGAAATGAGTGTTCGGGTGACTGTCCATTTACATATCCAGTGTCTCCGAACAGATCACAAGGATGAGGGTTCTTACTAAGGAGGATGGGAAACCTTATCTGAGTTCTTCAGCTATAAAGGCTTCATAGAGTTCCCAAGAATGATGACAAGAATTATGAAAGGTATTAACAGAATAAAATACATAGAGTTCATAAACACATACGTAAGTTAAAAAAATCATCTGAGTTGTAATAGAAGATTTTAAAAGTGAGTACAAGAACATTAGTGTGAAGTAAAAACCATGATTCCTCTGCCAGCCTGCAGACTGGCAACTCTTTTCAGTCAACTTCAAATGGCTCCGAGTGGGCCTAATTCTATCATCTTCCCGCTTTCCTTTTGGACTTTAGGGATGATTCCCAAAGAAGTTAACAAATAGTTGAGCAGGAAATGGACTTGATGGTCTTTGAGGATGTGGTTTTGTAATTGACTTAGAAGGAAAAGGATCTGTTGGCTTCTTCTCAAAGGAGGGCTCATAGTGAGTGATGTAATAATGGGATAAAATGCTTTAGGAGCCTAGTTACAGTAGATTGTGGGGTTCAACTTAAAACCCACCAAATCAGTTGCTCAGCAGAGTATTCATAGAGGAAAAAAATTTCAATGAACAGAAAATAAAGCATTAAGGAATGTCTCTTGGTTGGTTCTCCCTTTTAGGAGAAAATTGGGAATAACGTATCATTGAAGTTCAGCACAAAACAAAGAGAGACATTTAAGAAGTCTTGAATTGGAGCATCTCTATAAAAGTAATGAATGTAACCAGCTATTTCCCAAGTTTTGCTGTGCCAAGAACCTCCCACTGCTGTAAAATTCCCTTGCTGCAGTGTGAGGAAAAGCCTTTATGGGTCATTCATCCCTTAAGAATCATAGCAGGTCCTACCTACTTACACATTTCTGGAGCATAAGGAATGTGGCAGGCCTGCTATTGTCCTCGTAGTTAAAGAGTTCTGGAAGTAGAGACAACAGAGAGAAGTGCTGTAAACGTAAGGAATGTGGGAAAAGTCTTCTCTTGTTCCACATCCTTAGGGCACATGTCAGAGGTCACATGGGAACAATTTGACATATATATGAATGGAGAATGTGGGAGCTCTTTAAGAATTCCTATGTGACAGATCAGAGAGACCCAAGGCTCACTAAATTGTATTTGCCTAGGGGCTAAACACTGTAATCCTTTGTTAAGAATGCTAATTTCTTAGGTCTTTATTGTACCCTCTGATTTTTTTTTTTCTTCTGTGAATGAGTAAAATTGTCAAGCTGTGTAGGGTGGATGCTGAGCCCTTTGAATGACAGCTGACAGACCATTTTTTTTTTTTAAACTCCTAGCTGCCTTGAGTGGCAGTTGTCAGCCAAGTAGCCCCTGCTTTGGCAAACAGCTGCTCTGTCATCATGGCAACCCAGCTGCTTTGAATAGTCCCTCATCACTGCAGAGAAACTTCTTTCTATTCTAGCTTTAAGGAATGTTGCTACCATGATTGTGCTGCTGACGTTACACCTTCTTCTTCAGCGGGCTTTGCTCCTGTCTGCCATTCAGGAGAAACTGTGTGCGCTCCAGGAGACTTTATGTTAGCCACGAAAAGCTTCTGTGAATTCTAGGTGAGCTCATTCATCCTACCACTGTTCTTACAGTGGGAATGGAAGCACTTCAGTAAAAATCCTCCCTTCCTGGAATACACACCTTTGGATAATTTGGTCTCTTGAGTTTGAGCTGACCTAGTTGAGTGGTTCCTAAGAAACAGAATGCAGCAAATATGACAGAGTAATCATTTCTGTGGTTGGCCTCATGATATTGAGATTTTATTTTGCTAGCGGACTCTCTTCTTTACTGGTATTAACTAAAAATTACATATTGAAATGTTATGCCTGAATGTCGAGACCCTCAAGAAGACCCCAGGAGCCAATTCCGATTCAAGCACTAGAGGACTTTATTGCAAGCTCATGTCCGGTCTCCCCTGTCACTCCAACACAGTAGAGGATGAAGAGAGCCTCGAACAGCAGAATCAAGGGGTTTTTATACAGTGAAATAAGCAAGTTATGCTGTATAACATCATGATTGGATGAACATAGGGGAATGCCGAGAGATCAAAGCCTGATTGGTGTGAATGCAGCCACAATCAGCTGAATTTGCTTATCTGCAGGAATATCTGGAAGTCAGAACTATTTTGGCTGGTGCTAGGGGTTGGTGGCCTAGATTGAGGCCATGGGTTTTCCGAGAACTTAGGTTCAGGGCCCAGTCATAAAATGGAATCACTCATGCCAAGGGTGGTTTTTTTTTAAAAAAAAAACCCTCTGGGTAAAGAACCGGGGCTAAGACAGGACTGCTGCAAGATGCCGAAAGCCGCCAGCCACTACACGAATTTGTAAGGAGGTCCTTCTCCTGAATTTGTAGATGAAACTCCAGCTTTGTAATGTCTAGGTAGGAGACCATGAGAGAGACTTGAAGCAGAGGACCTAGTAGGCCACACCCAGAATAGTGACCCACAGAAACCATGGAATAGTATTTGCACATGGTTTTAAACCAGTATGATCACTTGCTGGTAGTTGATAACTAACACATAGTGTCTCAGTAGTTATGTAAAAACTGGTGGTGATGAATGTAAAAATTGAAGGGAGAATTTAATGAGTTTTCAAAATTCACATACGTTAGCAATAAGCCATCAGACTCTAAGAAATATACTCAAAGGTCACTTGTCCTTGTACCTTAAGATAGGGAGAACTCAGCCGGGCGTAGTGGTGCACGCCTTTAATCCCAGCACTCGGGAGGCAGAGGCAGGTAGATCTCTGTGAGTTTGAGGCCAGCCTGGTCTACAAAGTGAGTCCAGGACAGCCAGGGATACACAGAGAAACCCTGTCTCAAAAAACAAAAAACAAAACAAAAAAAGACAGGGAGAACTCATATGAGAGACGACATAGGCAGGGAGATCTTTCCTATCCCTTGCATCTTATTGTACATGTGTGATACATCAGTGTAGATAAACGATGTGAATGAAGAGAATTTGAGTCTGTCTATCTATATCCTCCTCTTAAAATATTAGGCAATGTATAAGAACTCAGGCTACGGAAAGACCCCATACATGCAAAAATGTAGATATCATATATCATATTTGCTATTATATAATCCTCGTATCTCCAGTATAAAAATCACTTAGAAACTGCTTTAGCCAAAAAGTATTGCCTCCTCACCAAGGACTACAGGGCAACTAAACTTACGATAAAATCTAGCTTCTCTGCTTTTGTTTTACACCCATCTCCTTTACTCCGGGCCCCTGCTCACCTATAGGTAAGTCACTCAAGGGTCATCTATCTAGAAATCAGTGAGTGGTACCTGACTTGGCTCATTCCCCTTAAAGACTGAAAGTGCAAACAAAGGAGTAACAGAGGCATCTTACTGTCAGCGTTTTACAATATCCAGTTCCAGACTCCCAAAATGTGTTGAAAGGTCTGCAGTGGTTGTCTTAAGCCTGCAGAATCAACAGACAAAAGGACAAATGAAGGCACATTACACTGGGACTGTAATTAGCTCTATAGAAGCAGGTGGTCCTCTCAAGCAGAAAGGACTTCATCAGACCATGACACATAACTCAAATGAGGCAATGATGGACCAGACCATCCCCGGACTAGGGCTGCTTAGTTATGGATACTTCTTGCTCCCCCACCCCGCCCTCCTCCATTTCTCTCTTTCCTTAAACACCAAGCTGCCACTACTCTAAAGATGGACTTAGGACCACTGGATCCCTTTATCTATCCACCTTTTCAACATACGTTGGTCACATCGCCTTTCTCTGCTTTCCTCTACTGTCTGTTTCTTGAATTGTGCATTGGGGTGGTTGGCCCAGCCACGCCTGCTGAAGCTGCTGAAAACACTGTTACACTAGGACACATACAGGAATTCTACTATAGAGAAAACCTTTGTGGCCAGGATTTTACTTGCTGTGCAGAGGAAATATCAGGAGAGACATCTTCTAAAGAATACCCTTTGACACATGCCTTTGATCCCAGCACTTGGGAGGCAGAGACAGGAGGATCTCTGTGAGTTCAAGGCTAGCCTGGTCTACAAAGTTAGTCCAGGACAGACAGGGATACACAGAGAAACCTTGTCTTGGAAAAACAAAAAACAAACAAATTAAAAATTACTTTTTTCAAAAATTTTCATCAATAACTCACCTTTAAAAAAAAAAAAAGAAAGATTTGCTAGTCATGGTTGCACATGCCTTTGATCCTAGCACTCGAGAGACAGACACAGGCAGATCTCTTTGAGTTCAAGGCCAGCCTGGTCTATAAAGTGAGTCCAGGACAGCCAAGGCTGTTACACAGAGAAACCCTGTCTCAAAAAACCTAAAAACAAAAAACCAACCAACCAAACAAACAAACAAAATATTCTTAGGTTATTTATTTCTACTTTTTATATTCTGATATAATGATTAAAGTGAGAAATATCCCTTTAAGAACCATTTCAGCTTTATCATGTGAATTTTGATATGTAGTGTTCTGATTCTGCTTGGGCTATGTAGAGATTTTTATTTCGGGGAGAAAGTCATTATATCCATGGGGAGTCAAAGTATATTTTTAAAAATTATATCTGCTTTTCATATTATGAAAGAAGTATGCATTTGTGGCAGAAAATTTATATTTCACATTGAAGCAGAATAGTTAACTCGTTGCTGCCCATTGTTAGCAATTTGGACTTTTCCTTTTTCTTTTTCCTCCTGCACAGGGAAAAAAAAAAACTTAAAGGGGAAACTAGTGACTGTAGAGAGAAGTGAACGAATGGGAGAAAGTCTTCTCTCTCATGAGTAAATGATTCCTTGTAGATGGTGGTAAATGGTAGTAATGGCACAGACTTGATGTGTAGTGTGACAGACACCGGCGTCACTTCAGCAGTACAAAGACGAAGTGCACACACAGAACAGTACCCCA
>CAJQZJ010014103.1:8426778-8505082 GCA_907164525.1 Lophiomys imhausi | reverse complement strand
ACTTCAGCAGTACAAAAACGAAGTGCACACACAGAACAGTACCCCACATTTTTTAGTTTTGATTCCCCTTGTGAAAACAGCCTTGAGTTTTATTTTAAAACTTATTTTCAGGCCTAGTTGGAACCTCTGTTCTGTTTTTCTTTCCTGTTGCTGTAGCTTCAGGATGGGGACAAAGAATTTGCCCTTGCTTAGCCCTTGAGAGGCCATCTTTTGGTCTAGGAAAATGAAGCCAGAACCCCAGGTGGGACAAATATCTGCTGTCCTTCCTTCTTAGCCAGGTTAGGGTCCCACTTGCAATTCACAGCTCCTTCCATGCTTTATAATTTAAAAATAGATTGTTTGCTTTCCCAATTACAATAATAACAGAAAAATGCCGATCTGTTGGCAGTTACCATAGTAACCAGGAGCAACTTCTTTTAACTGGAAGATGGACACTTAACTCCAAGTTTTTTTTTCATTTTTGGAAGCCAGGATGTAGTTCCCTGCTTTGTGAAGACTTTGCCTATGAATTGTATACCATAAACTGTGTGTCTGTTTGTGAGTGTGGGTAACTTTTGCATACATATGGACGCATAAATATTAATACAAATCCATAAGAGACACCCATCATAGCTCATTTTTGAACTAAATTGCTTTCTGACAGAGATATGAAATTAATTGAATTGCAAACAATATCCAAGAGATAGATTTAACACATACCTACTCTTTATTATCATAAAAAAAGAAAACCAAAAAACTTACAGGAAACCATTCCTCTTATATTTTTGGTTGTGAGCCTAGCCTTTAAAGGCTGAGCCATCTCTCCAGCCCCAGGAAACCATTCCTTTCCTTTAAAGGACTAAAGAATGTTTGATGGCTTTGACTCATGCAAATGCGTTTCTTTCAGAGAACAAGAATGGGTTGCTGTTATTGAAACCACTGCTGATATTCACATTATTCTGGGTAGTATGGAAGAGAGGGTGGGTGGGAGAAGTCACATATTTTTAATCAGGGAACACATAAACAGAGAGAGCCAATCTGAAATGTAGCTGAATCTGATAGCCCCCATGTGTCCAGCCTGGATCCCTCAATGCAAAGGCTGAGTTTGGTGAAGTAATTTGGTGCTTGCAAAATGTACTTTGAAACCGACATCTTTATAATGTAGAATGATTGAAAGACTTTGAAATTCCAGGCAAAGTCATAAAAAATATTCCTGCTTTAAAAAATATATATATTCCTGTTCAAATCTATCATGGCATTTTAAGGAGTGCTGACTCCATAAATTCTGACTTTTATCAACAGCACTTCAATAATGTTCAGAAAATAAACTCACAGGAAAACCTCGGGTGTTCAATTAGTGTTAAACGTTTTAGGGCAGAAACTGAGATAATGAAATTATGAAGACACCGGCAGCTTAACGCTTTGTGGCTCACAAGAGATTTATGCATTCCAACATCACCTCCAGCTAGGCAGATGGCGTCATAAAAAAGAATGGATTCCTGACAGGAGACCACAGGGCAGGGAATTGGACTGTATTATCTTAGTACTAGTTCTTTGTCTTAACTAAACTACTTAGAAAGAAGGAAGGAAGGAAAGAAAGAAAGAAAGAAAGAAAACAAATCTTTCCCTTCTCCCCTACTCATTCTTAGTACAGGAGTAGGCTTCTTCCCAAACCCTACCATTATCACTCAAATGTTTGAATATTTGAATAGAACATAGCTTCTTTCACAAGAATCACTTCTTTTTTATTAAAAAATGCATTAGGTTCACAGGGGGAACCGCTTGTCTACAGAAGTCACCAGAGAAATACCTGGCCTCCCAACTGAATACGAACGAGAAGTTCTCCAGGATTTCAATAGGAGGCAGGAGCTGGATCAATGAAGGTACCATCCTCTCGTCCTGGTAGCAAGTCCCGGCACACATGGTCTTTTGAGGGTGGGGGATGGAGTGAAGAGATCTTCCTGTGGGTCTTTCAGGATTTTCTTTAGGGCTCCTTAGGTTGATAGCTTGCTAGGAAAATTGGAAAGGCCTCAGATCCTCTCCCATGTCTGTATTTCATGGCATCCCCCTGCCCGTGGCTGTCTGCAGAAATTAAAGGACAAGGAGACTGCCAGTCGGCTCATTGCTAGTGACTCACTTCAGACATTTTACAGATTCTAAATGGTTGTTTGGAAATGCTGGACAGCTTCTCTTTATAAGGCTAAGTTCACTTACCTCCTAAGGGGTAGGATGCCAAGCTAAGATGTTGTCATGATTTTGGAAGCTTACTCTTGGGGAGAAATGATCTCTTTATTTTAATAACCTTCTTGGAGTTCTCATTTCTCTGAATAATAAATAACTTTCTTGGAGTTCTCTGAATAACTGAAGCTACTTAGGCTGAGTACATGTTTGTAGGTTGATGCATGTACTTCCTCATCCCAGGACAAACTCTTACTGTAGGTAGAGGAATCAAAATTCTTGAAGAGCATGTTCTCTGCATGGAATGGAGTATAGTGGGGGTGGTGCTGGTGGCCAGAGCAACTGAAGCCACGGACACTTGGGTCTAGATCTTGCCCCAGTTACTTGATCTTGAAACTGTTGACTTCTCAGAGACTGGATGTCCTCTATGCATTAGGATAATTGGCTACTTCAAATTATTGCTGTAAGGAATAAATATGGCGAAGTATGTAGGGTACTTAGCACAGTGTTTGGCACATTAGAGAGGCTCAATTAAGTGACATGATTATGTTTATTTCCTTTTGAGCATCTCTAAGAATTCAAGAGGCAGTTTCAGCATTTAACCATCTTTATAATCAGGAAATCTTTCTTACAGTTAGTTGTAGTTTTTAGCCCATTTGGCTCATCCATTTTAATAGGTAATCAATAGAGATCAGAATGAGAAAACATAGTGCTTCTGATCATAACAAGGATTTTCAATGACATGAACTTTGGTCCACCTGTCTGTCTTCCTTCTTAACCAGTGGGGTTATGCCTAATAATTCACTTTTATATTCAGAGAACATAGTGACTATTAAGTGGAGGCCAATAACAACAGTGGTGGTACATTATCCAAGTATCCCGCGGGGTAATCTTGACTCAGTCCAGCAGGTGGGGCTCTAGAGTCTAAGCAGGTCATAGCTAGTGAGTCCTGCACAGAGGGAAGCAAGCCCATATTTATGCCTCCAGAGCTGTCCTTATTGTCCCCTGGGGGAAATAAATTCCCAAGCACTCTGAGCAGTCCGTCCATGTGCACAGAACAGGCTCCTGCAGCATAAGGACAGCTCTCTGACAGAGAGATGCAGGAGCAGCAATTTGTGAGCTGGTATGCTTAAAAATGGAAAGAGACCCAGGGGGCTTTGTCAGGGAGTATGGACAACACCTGGCACACTGACTAATGCTGGTGGAGTGAAAGAATTTCTCCTTAGTACGGGCACTTCACACCCTGTTAGTACCTCATTGGTGCCTTGATGTGTCCTCCCATCTTAAGCAAGAAGAAAGACACCTTCCTCTGTTTGAGAAGCAGATGGGTGGAGAGCCCATGAGTTTCATGGCATATCACAATCTGCTTAATCCCTATCTGTGTGGTCTTGGGCAACCTGATGTATATCTTCAAACCCTCCCCACCTCCTTATGCTATTAATGGGCACTACTACCACCACTGAGGTTTGCTCTAAGGGTTGCTGAGATAATGATTTTGCACAGCAGAGTGCAAATCAAAGAAACTGTTATCAGCTATAATACTTCTCTTTCCTCCTCTCCAAAGAAAACTTAGTGCCACCACAAAGGAAAGAAGATAAGGTTCTGGCTTCAAATGATCTCTCACACCATCAAATTAAGGAACTCCATCATTAAGAGGCAGGCTTTGAGCATCCATATCAGAAACACATCAACACCCTAAATGGAAACAGTAAGTCAACGATGAGCAGTTTTGGTTGTTTTTTTTCTTAAGTTGTGTCAAAAATGATCATTGATCTCAGGTTCAAAAACATTTCTGAAAGGTCACCTTTATACGGCAGTGTTTCAGAGAGCTCCTATTCTCAGGTCCAATAATTCTACAACTCGGAGCTACAGACCATAAAGATTCTGTCATTAGTTAAGTCGCCTCTTGGTGCTGAATGCAAGAGCCTCTGGTAACAGCAGGCTGCACTCTTCAAAACAGGACCTGAGTTACTCTTTTCTTGACAGCATGGTTGACAAAACTGCCCACCCCACAAACTGTGTTCTAATTTGAAACTAACAGCAAGGCTTCCTAAATATTAGTAGCCTTATCTGTTAGCGTCATGGAGAGAAAACACAAATGAGAATGTTACTTTGTAGTGCGTGCCTCTGTCAAAAGCAAGAAGGAAGGGGCCACTACAGAAATTGCAGTGGCTGCTACCCACTGGATCAAATTATGTGCAGATGACTCATGGGCCCAACTTCAATGGAACCTTAGGGGCATCCTGGATCCCAACATGTTCTTCCTGGAATAGATAAGAGGGGTTTCTAAGTGTTTGTTGTTTTTGTTTGGTAAGTTCTGGATATTTGAGGTTAGAATATACTAATTTTTGTCTTTGCTTCTTAGAAACTAATACATAATTCTGCATTACATTCAGTACACACACATTCATTCTTTCATTCATTCATTTTCTCTCTCTCTCTCTCTCACACACACACACAGTCCTCTTTTCCACACTTTACATTCACTTTGTATTCTTTGTTTTCATTCAGGTCTCCTTTGGCATTTATCATATAAGCAATGCATATGCCTATACATATGCATAGTGTGTGTGTGTCCCCTACAAAGCGATACCCCTTTCATTTCCTATAAGGAAAATAACTAGAGTTCCTCCACGCTCAAATCTCAGCCCCAAGTTGCCAAAGGTTTTGTCCCCTTATGCCTTCCCGTGGGGTCTGGAGTTTCCCTCTGTGTACACATGTTATTCTCACTGAGGCTAACAAAGGCTATGCATGCATGTTATGGGGAGGAAGGGTCCTGTGAATGCTCTCCCCCAAACACAGATTGAAAGGCTGGATTGAAAAGCAACCTATCGCTTTACTGTTTATTTTTATCACACCAATTTTTATTAACCAGCTTGCATATGATGACATACAGGCATCTCACCAGAATGATTATGTTGATGGAGAACATGTGTAGCTAATCTCTCATGCTCTGCTCTGTGGGCTGGGCTTGGGAAGCCGGTGTGCAGGCAAGACTTCTAAGCTTTCCACACTCACAGTGGATGTGGAACGGCACAAAGCGGGTTTAGATGATTTGGCCCACAGTAAGATTTATTCTGTAAATGATGAAGATCATAAGAGACTTTTGGCTAGAAGACTGTAGATGTCCTCAAAAAGCCTCTTGTACTAACACAGTTCTGAGACGACCTGTTTCCAAAAGGAAACCATAAAACACATTCATTAACCTTCCACTCTGGTTAAGTTGTTAAAACTTTTTTTTTCTCTCACCCCTTTTCCATCCCTCCAGAAAAGCTCAAGTAAATAAGCATGGCCTTTTGAAACCCAAAAAAAAAAAAAAAAAAAAAAAAATCTCAATATGGTTTCAAGGACATAGATTATTAGATAATTTAACTAGCTCAGAAAAGTCAGTAACTCTCAAGTTCCTAAACACATACATCCCATAATTCCTCTGTTATTCAAGTTGCTAAAGGCACTTTGTGTATTGCTTTTTGAGAAGACCCTTAAACAGCTATGCTTAACGTGGAAAGAGATCCCACTAGAGTCAGGTGGGAGTTGTTTGTATTTCCAACTCAGTGTATGATTAAATATGATTAGAGATACCATATTATAATAAAGTCACCTTGGAAAGTCACTCTAGGGGAAACCACAGATGACGGATTCATTAGCTTGAACATGGGAAGGTGCGTGCAGCTGCTAAGATGAAGTCAAGGACTAGAAAAAAACGGTAACACTAGTCATCTGGGTAGCTGCAGTTTTCTGAGGCAAGCTCCTCATTTGTAACTGAGCCTGGGGGCTCAGCGTGGCTTGCAGCAGCTTCAGTAGGAAGACCAGAAAGTATCAATGTCATGTGCCTAGAAATGGACCCGGGGCCATCAGTACACGCTATCAGCACTTCAAGAACAGTTTAAAATCAGAACACAGAGAGGACAGAGACCATGGGCTGGTGGGGTACACCCTAGCTGTAGAGCAGCAATCTGTGGAGGGTTTAGTCTTTCACCTGAGGCATTTTTGCCCAGAAATGTTTTACACCAGCCTATCTAATAACTGTCAGGTAGATACAGCTAGCAAGTATCCCTTTGTTCTGGGTTGAGAAAGCTGGGGTTTCAAGAAGATACTCTGATCCAGAGTCACAAAGTGAAGAGCTACCATGGTATAGTTGACTCAAGGACAGATTAGTTGATTTTAGGACTTTCCTTTACGAAATAATGAGTAGTTGAATCAAAATGGCGAAACGAGCAGTACCAACTTGAATATAAGAAGGAAATATATTTTATTAAGAAATAAATTCTACAAAGGACCATAAACAGTAACAGAAAGGCAGCAATATCTGGGTATCTTAGAATTGTTTGTCTCACACAATTGTGTGTGAAACAAATATGGATAACTACAGGGAACAGACATTTTGAGATCTATAGTTAGGAAGGGACAGAGCCAGAATCCAAGAGCTCTCCAGGCTCTGACTAGAGGGCTTTGCATACGATTTAATAAGGAATATCTTGTGATATGGAACCAGTGGCCAGAGTAAATGGCAGAGTTGAGCCCACATTAGTGTTCTAGAAAGGAACCCTTTCTTGCCTTCATACCAAGAGATCAAGATCAAGGCAAGATTAGGAAAACTGTCAGACTCATGGGACAGGTGATTCCAAATGCTAAGCTAAATCCTTTGAATCTTCTTCTTCTTCTTCTTCTTCTTCTTCTTCTTCTTCTTCTTCTTCTGCTTCTTCTTTGTGCTAAGGCTACCCTCACTTGCCTGCTGACTCCTTCTTTGCCCACAGCTTTAATGCTGTCTCTACAATGCTGTCCACAAGATTTATCTTTTTAGGATATCTTGATTGCTCTTTTGCCTGTATAATATCAACTTACATAAAGTATGTAATCTAAAACACCTAGCAAACATCTCAAATTTTCCAAGTGCAAAACTAGACTCTCAATTCTAACACCTTCCACCTTACCACCCTCCTCCCATCTAGATTCTCTCAGGTTCAGTCAATAGCCTTAATGTCCATTCAATTTCTCATGTCATAAGTTCAGGCAGTGTTATTACTTCTTTTTCTGTACCTCTCCCCATTGTCCGTTCAGTCTGTCAGTAAGCCCTGTGAGATGTCTTCAATATACTTCACATTAGTGCTTCCCAAGCTTATTTCATATTGAAATCAATCACCCAGGGGAAAACAAAACAAACATACAAAAAAAACCCCAAAAAACTTGAAGCCATGAGGTGTCTGGTCCTTGGGTATTATGATCTAATTGGTCTCACCCCAGGTGCTTGTAGCTGCAGGCACATTTGAGGACCGTTGACATACATCCTGAGTCACAGTGGCCATGCCACTCCATCACCCCTGCTTGGATGATTGCAGTACCTCTCAAACGATTGCTGACATTTTTTTTCTTTTACTCTTTCCCCCCACCATCCATTTTCTATGCAGCCCATGGATCTATAAAGTGATCCATCACAAATGTAGGTTGTAGCAAGTCACCCTCCTATGAGGAACACTCTAGTGGCTTTTTGTTGCATTAAGTAAATCCCAATTCCTTTATCAGGCCTTCATGTTTCTGGTGACATAATTCTATAGTTCCTTTTCACTGTTTCTCTTCCACCTTCTTTCATTTATGCCGTGCTGCCGCCACACCAGCCTCCTATGTGGGTTCTCTGACCTGCCAAGATGACTCCTGCCCCAGAGCTGTGGCATCTGTTGTTCCTTTTGCAGGAAACCTCTTCCGATCGCTACCTCCTGATCCTCCAGGTATCAGCCTGAATGCCATTTCTTCAAGGTGGCCTTAGATAAAATGGTGACCCCTGTCCTTCATTCACTGCCAGATTTTCCATTTTTGTCTTCTCTATCCTATTGAGTTTATGTATTTGTTTGTTTGGTATATAACTTCTTCTACTAGATCAAAATTTAAGATGATAATAATAATCCTTGTTTCCTTTGCTTATCCCTGTCAGTATGTGGAACAGTTCCTGCCCTGAAGTGTTTTTTTTTTAATTAAATCCATGTTGACTATCTGACTATTAGGATGATGAAATACATTATTCAGAAAGATAGCTTTGTCCTGGAGCCTTTGGAACATTCAAGGTTTGCATTTCACACAATACTATTAGGATGTGTGTATGTAGGAGAAAGGCAAGGCAAAAACCTAAAATTGAAATCTGGTTTCTATGTTTTCTTTGGATCTTGAGTTGGATTTAGTATGGGGTACAATAAGTGAAAGTCATAGGGTACACTAATGAGAGAATTTTAGTTCATGCTGGGATAGCTAGCAGCACCAGAATCTATGGTGCCTTAATACAAGCAAGAATTTACTTCTTATTCACACAGTGACTACTATGGGACTGGGAAACTCCAAAGTTGTCTTTCTTCATATAAGAGTTCAGCATTCCAAACTACACAGATCATCAAACCTCGCTATGTCAGTGTGGCCACAAGGAAGAAGACAGACAGTTGATCAGCAACTCTTCAATACTTTTGTTCATATTCACTGGCCAAAGCGAGTCAAGATTCACAGAAGACAGAAAGGAACAGAAAATCTTGAGCAGGTGGTAGTATCTGCTACACAAGGTCCCAGTCAAAGGGGGACGAGGAGAAAGGAACTCAGTACGTTTTGGTCCCCGCTTCTGGTCAATATTTCAGATGTGGTTCTGAAACTGCATTTGTGGAACCAGATGTGCATGACAGAAACAAGAGTCTCCTGGAGAAATCAGATTTGACAGTAGTCATCCTGTACACTTCCTGATCAGTTTTCATAGTCTGTGGCAAAAGCTATTAAGGCATCAAGACCGTAAATGCTCAGTCCTTCTGAGACGGTCTTCAAGTCTGCCTTCGTGAGGGAAGATATTAGAGCTCTCTAGACTTAGAGATCCATTTCGGATGCATAGGCTTACTGTTCAAAAATTTCTAAATAGGGTACATTTGTATATCAAAACCAAACAAACCAAGCAACAACAAAACCCAAATGGACTCTTGTCTGCCTTCGCAAAAATAGTTCCAAACCTTAATGGCCTTGAAATGGAATCATTGTAATGTTTGTAATCAGTGTCTTCCTTGATCCATCATTGGTAACACTAGATTCAGCTGAGCAGATATCCAACTGCGGTGCCACATAGAGGTTGTTACATCTTTGTTTGAAGACTGAACTTACTGTCATCTTGTTCCAGGTACAATTCAGCTCAATAACTTTGATCTTCCAACTCAAGCAATTTCATAGTGGCTTTCTTCCTCAGTATGTAGTTAAATATTGAAATAAACAAAAGATCTCTTGGCTGTAAATGTTAACCCCGAAGCCTTGGGTTGTACTTTAATCTAAATATATGGCTTGGAGTACCAAATCTTGAAAAGAAGTTTATGTTTTCCGACTTTCTGCAAGGCTGTGTATGAAGTTTCTCTGTGTTGCTAAACTCACACAATGAAAATGTCAGAAGAAAACTTGACTGAACTTTAGATATACTTTAAAGATAAACCAAATGGATTCTTGTCAGGCTTCTCAAAAAAAAAAAAAAAGATCCTAGATCTTAGTGGGTAAAAAGAGAAGAAAATAATGCCAGTGATAGTTTCAGGATTACCATGCTGTGTGTGTTCCATGAGCATTTGTAGTCACGGGGATACCACTGAGAGGGTTATTTCAGTAGCTTGCTCAATGCTGCCTGGAAAAGGAACAGTTTCCAGTGTCCAACCTTCACCCCAGGGACGAGCCTCTCATCCAACACGATGTGCTCCCCTGGGCCACTCAACATTTATTTTGAACCTTTCAATGGTTAGACTGTGCTGTGATGTTTAAACTATTCTGGGATGGCTCTGTGTGTTCCCTAGATCTTCCACAGATACATCAAACCCTGCAGGATGCTTCTCTGGCATGGAGCCTATCAAGTTCTTACCTCCTATCACAGTGAGCTGTGTCCTACTGCTCCCAAGATATCTTTTCTAACACATTGTTTAATTCGTGCCTACAGAACCAATAAATGAATATGGATTTTGATGATACCAAACTTCTCAATATGATATGTCTATTTTTGGGATTATTAACAGAACTATTATTGTCACATTCTGGCTGATAGATCATCTAAAATTACTTTCCTTGTCCTCAGTAGCCTGGTTCTCAGTAGCCTATTAATGATTATGTACTTTTACATGAAATTGTATTTGTGGCTCTGTAAATCACAGGATACATACATTCCTATGTCTCTTTTATAGCATTATTCCTTAGGGGTGAGCTGTATTTCTTTATAAAACAGATAAAAATTCATATTGGTGCTGTGTGCTTTCAAATACAGTAAGCATGGTCACCATATATATATATATATTTATTTTTGCTGAAATGAAACAGGTATATTTGCAAAAATGAATAAGTGAGCACATTCTAACTTCTAGTTTCTGAGCACATATTCACTTCCTAATAGCTAATTCATTTCTAGCAAAATCACAAGGCCATTGTACAAGTTCATTTGTATTATGATACATAGTTCAATTAAAAATGAATAGTTGAGGAAATAAGAGCAGCAAGAAAGTAGCCTAGTTGGAGTGTGGTGGGGATAATATCATTGTAGAGGTTGGGACACAAAAATTGAAGTCCTGGGGACCTACTTATGTGGTCAAATCTCTCTAATAGGCAATACATAATACAAAATTCCATGTTCCTACTCCTTATAAGGTAAAACTGATGGTCAGGAGTGGCCCAGTTCTTTCTGTAATGGAAACCTAGGGGAAATTTATCGTATAGGTCCTTATAGCCAAGTCACTTTGTAATATAGTGGGTAAAACTTTGAACACCATCTCTACAGAAGGCAAAGTAAGCTTTGCAGGACTGTTTCTGACACTATCCTTCAGTGTACACTGATGACATTGAGCTCAACATAAAAGCAATTCAACAGGACCAGTGTGATGAGGTTACAGGGATATAACTCTGCCATGTATCTTAATCTCAAAATAGATTTTTAGAGAGTCAGAAGCATGGATGGATATGAGGACACCTCCATAAATTATCCATTTCAATTAAGCTTTGGATAACTGTTGCCTGACACTGAGTTTAAGACCTTGCCGTCATTGATATGAAGAATGCACTCAGGAACCATCAACTTCGACATCTCTGAAAGGTAAAGATTACAAAAGTCTCGACTGGAAGATTCTAGGAAATTTGCTGGCTGTTAGATGTTCTCTGGTATCAAATATGACACATGACTGAGAACACATAATTCTTAGAATGCATAAAGAAAATTCAATACACAAAAGAAAGTTTAATAGAGTATCAACTGAAAAGCATTAAAACTTTTTATTGTTTGAAGATATGCATGCATACTGAAAATTGCAATTTTAGTAGATTAATTTTAGAAAATATAGATTTTGGGACAGTGGAAGCCAATGAATGAAAGTGTGGTGGTATAAGGGGAAAGATGCAAGACGGAACAGTGAGTGGGCTGTGGAAAGAGGCTGAACTGGAGATGTGATGGCAGTGTCAGGTATGAGGGAGGGCTGAGGCCTATAGTGGAACAGGTCATTGCCCAATGGGACCGGCGGTGTGGTGTGCAGCAGCCTGTAGCTTATGCAGATGCAGACTCAACCCCCCTTCCCAAAACTCTGCAGAATTTCTGTGGCTCGCTCTGGGCAATGATGGAGGCCTGAGATGAGGAATGGTTCTCTTCCTGGATTGGACCTCCTCGAAGAACCACCACGTGTGTGTCAGTGGCAATAATACGACCAGGGGCCAGACTCATGGGCATGGGCTAGGATGGCCCTGGGTACCACAGCCATCTGAGTGGCCTACGGGGCCACCTGAGGCCATGGAGATGTCTGAGCCTGTGCTGCTGCTGAAGGTTTAGTTATATCTGGAACAAGGGTGCCACTGCAGCAGGGATCCCTATTGATGTCTGTGGCCTGCATTATCATCGAAGGCCGTTCGGATGTCCTTGGTCTATGCTGGGTTCATGGTCCTACTGCAGCCAGCGACCATCTTCATGGTCCTGTGCTGTTGCCAGCAACCAGGCGGAAGTCTGTGGTCCAGCTGGAGCTTGGATCACTGGCAAAGGTGTAAAGAGCAAAGAATCTACTTTGGCAGTTATATTGATGACTGCAGACACTCGGCTGAGAAAGAGGGACATGGAAGGCTTCTGTGAAAACCCCTATCCCAAACTCCCCACTCCCAAAAAGTAACATCCTAAAAAGGAAGCCAAAGAAGAGCATTCTTAAAATTGTGATAAGGATGCTCAACTATGTAGCTCTCCAAGATTGATGGCTTCTGGCATGGGTACCCTTGGAGAATGACACAGTTTTCTTTAGGGGACAGGCCAGTGGGAGTTTGACCATGTTCCAGTAAGTATATAGACAATGCAAATTTGACTTGTTTTACTATTATTATTATTATTTTGCTGAGGAGGTGTCACAGGGCAAGAGCGTGTTGACATGGAAGGACTAGGAAGTAAGTGTGATCGTGTTGTATAATGTGAAATTCCCAAAGAATCAATAAAAATATTATTTTGAAAAAAATACAGATTAAAAAACACCCTAAAAATGCCTGCAAGTAAATGACTAAAGTCTATAAACAAATGTTGAGATCAGAATGACTTCATTGAAAGGCTTGAAAGACGAGTTCAGGGTGAGTAGACTCAGAATAGAAACCCAAAGATTCATAATCATTTAAATAATCTAATCTCAGAAACAGTGTCCCAGAAGGAAACAGTGTTTTACTATTTTCAGGGATGTTTAACACTTGGAGTGTACTTTCACAACAGCCATGTGCTCATTAACAGAAAAGAGAGCTCTGACTTATGTATGGGGGTGTTTGGACAGCTACCTAAGGAATTCGGCCATCGTAGCATACTGATTTTGTAACCAACCTGCCAGGCAGCAAACAGAGCAAGCCAATAGGCTCCATGACAATAGGGAGAGCCCTGGTGTCATTTATACTGGCTTTCCCAAGTCTACAATGTGCTTCCATTGTAATTAGGATTTAAATTTTTTGTCAGATGGCACCATAGCAAGCTAATGTGGTGGCATGTTCTGAAGGCATTCGTTTTTTTCCCCCTCTGCTACAGAGTGGAAAAAGTGAATTTTTGTAATTAATAGGCACTTACCCTTCTTTCGTCATATTGTCAGCTTCAGTTGGTTTCTCTCTTACCATTAACATGTCTAATGCATATGTCAAGTGGGAGCCTGACATGCTAGTGGCAAACAGAATATTATGTGAAGGCGGCAATGTGTTAAAACAATTGAGCGAGCAAGCACCAAAGTTTGCTGCTCAGGCCATATGTTGCAGTGTTTAATTTCCCGTAGTGGAGAAACATGGTTGTCAGAGAAAAAGATGATGAATACATTTACTTTGGGCAACTTATTACAATGAAGAATGACTTTCCAGAGGAAGGGAACATGAGAATTAGGCTCGCATGCAGAGCATATGAGAGGCATTCAGACCCAGGCTAGGATGGCAGGACTGCAAGCTCTCAAACGAAAGACATTTAATCAATGCATGTGGCTCGTGATGACATATGGAAGTGAGAAATGGGTTTTGATTTGGAAGACAGGAAGGAAGGTTAAGTTTAGTACAGGTGGTTACAGAATGATTGATACCCGGAGTAACTAACAGAGAAAGAAAATGTAACTCTTTCAGTTGGGCAACAGACTCCAGAGGACAATGTAATTCAGAAAACTACAGAACATAAAATGATCCAGGGGTGGTCACCTGTATAAGACCAAATGACAGGCAGAACGAGCTGATGATCCAGTGGCATGATCTAATGCAGGTGAACGCTGTGGGAGGGGCTGTGAGCAGAGAGCACGTGGGCACCCTGGGTGAAACCAGAAAGAGCTTCGACTGGGAGTACACTGGATACACACACAAGGGGGGAAATGGCACCTAATCATTTTCCCAGGCTGATGTTGATACAATTTCTACTTGTTCCCTGGGAGCACACTTGGAGCATCCAAATTCCATGTGGAGCTAGATAAATGTTGTCATTTGAGGATATCAAAGCTCAACAAGAGACAGGAAACACAAGCTAAATGTTTGTGTGTGTTTTCTTCCCTACAGCCATGGTGTCTAGGGAGGTCTGGGTAATCTCTTTCTTTTTCCTTGGTTCCCTAATCACATAAGATCTGTAAATTACTTTTGTCTGATGGCATTTAATCTTACCCTTGCAGGGGGTAAGGGGTCACCAAAGTCACTTGTGATTAGTATTTATTTCTTGCCTTTTCTACTTGTTTTCAATTACCTGGTCAGGGAGATGCCATGAGAGGTGAGATTGATCATTACAAAGAAGATGTGACAGCTGGATCTTACTCAGTATCAAGAAGGCTTACACTCAAGAAACACCATGTTCCTGAGGACAGCATGCTTAATGAATGCCCTGGAACGGTTCATTTGTAGTGTGATTTGGTTAATGGGCTTCACAGTAGAAGACAGAATATTGGTGTTTTCTAAACAAGAAGCACTTGTTGGACACTTGAAGCGTTGACTTAGCTAAAAGATCTACTTTAAAAAATGTTGAACTTTCTGTGGGTCAAAGGAGTTACGACGTCTCCCTCCAAATGGTACAAGTATGGTGTGTTGAAGTAAATACTGAACGCGGAAGTGCCCTTAATGTTGTTATTGAATGATGGGGGAGGTGTGCAGAGGTGAGGAGAGAGGACAGTGAGGGACCACTGACAATGGAGTGTGAGCATTTTGAAATTCAGATATAGGCAAGGCATGGGGGTATGTACCTTTAATCACAGTATTTAGGAGGCAGAGGCAGGCAGGTCTCTGAGTTCGGGGCCAGCTGGTCTGCATAGTGAGATCCAGGACAGGCAGGGCTGCAAAGAAAGACCTTATCTCAAGAAAAGCAAAAAATAAAAAGTAAATAAATTAATCCAGGTGTTTGTCTAAAGTCAGAGTGGCCTATCTGATTTAACATTTTGCCTGTTCATGCTCTTTAGTACTTGCATTTTTCTGAAGCTTAAGATTTCACTAAAGAGAGTTGGGAGTTACAGGTGGTATTGATTCAGTTCTGGGAGTAAGTTTAAATTGATCTAACATAAATTACCCTTGAAGCCAAAGAGGAAGAGCAAGGAAGGAAGGGAAAGGTCGAAAGGACGATAATTAAATTTAACTACCAAGTCTTCTGTAGAGGGGTCCTTACCAGCATGAACAGATAATGCCTCAGTTTCTTCCATCGGACATTGAGGAAGACAGTCTCCACTCTCATTAAACACTGTGAAACTCAATCACTGCTTGATAGCTACTTGACAGTCTCACACAAAAGGTGCAATAGATGTGAAACGAAATGTTAGCATCCAGTATCACACAGCTCTCACTCTCTTCTTTTTCAAGTACTTGCCTCTTCTGCCTTCGACAAGTAAGCCTTTTGACCTGCCACCCTGAGCCCCTTGACTAACCTAATTGCTAAAATATCACACTTGCAGATAGTCACGATGGACCTGCACCTGCCATCACCTTCCTTTAACAGGCTTTAAATCTTATTTATATCTGGACATGAGCAGTGCTCTCAGGATTTTGATGAATGGTGCTAGAAAAAAAAAGTAGGTCAAAATCATAGCCATCAAAGCAATCGGAATAAGTATGATTTGAAGACAGACAATACAAGCTTCATAAATGGCAGGGGTAAAACATTGCCACTGTTCAAGGCACACAGACTTCATGCATGTCTGATATGAGTATGGGAAACTCAAGTCAGTTCAGCCCTTACAGAGAAGAAAGCAGGGGTTGTGCAGAGCTGGCAAATCTCCTGAGAGGAAAAACTGGCCAGGAGGTTGTATCTGATTTTTTATTTTTCAAGAAAATCTGGGGACAGAAATCTTTATATGAACTGCCCTAAACTTAAATATTAGTGTCAGCTGAAAAGGGGATATTGTATGTCAACCAAAACATGCATGCACATTGCATGTCATTTCCAAGAGCATCCCCTTCTCGTGAATCATCACTGAAATTCTTCTGTGGATACAGCTATCTTTCACTCATTTCAGTGGCAAAAATTCTTGGGGACCAACTGTGTGCCCAACAGTTGCACCCAACTGTGTGTCATCAGTCAGGGGTACAGAATATGAGTGGTACATGCCCTGTCCTTGAACTTGTCACAGACTAGGAGACAAGATCCAAGAAATTCACTGATACTACAACATAAGGGGAGAAGACGCCAGAGCCAAAGCAGCCACATGGACCACGTTCAGTAGGGCACTGAGAAAGGGCGAACATACATGTGGTTGTGAGTTTCAGGGAAGGTGGGTTCAGAGAGTGTGAACTGAACCCCAAGACCACAAGTGCAGGGGTTTTTGCTTGGGAAGGATGCTGGAGAGGGGCATTTCTGGCAAGAGCATTAGTACGGTTATGGGTGTGGGAGAAGCTGATGCATGCTGAGGTAAGTTTGGTGGGGGTGTTAGGTGAACGTGGCGAAGGCTGAGCAGAGCAGATTGTGGGAAACCCGAATGTTATAGTGGGGGTTTGTGCACCTGGAAGTTTAAGATATGAGGACAAATTAAGGAGGGTGAAGCAGCCAGGCAAGGAGCTTAGTTGTTCCTTTCTAGCTGAGCTTTTCTACCAACTGATAATGAAGACTGTTCATAAATGTGATTGTAGGCAGGTCCTGAGCTCACCTGGGTGGCCTGAGATGTCTGTGCAATAGGATTTCATTTCCACCCTTGAATGATGTTTAGAATTAGAATTGTCTTCCTAAACCTTGAGTCCATGATGCCCAGGACTTGTGCTCAGTCCATGAGATGATACTTTCTCCTATGTTCTTGATGCAAACACAAGGATGGGAAGGTACTTGGCTTTGAACCCACAGTGACTGCTGAGAGCTCTAAACAAAGTTTCTCCATGCTTTGCAGCCCTGGGTAAGCATAAGCAAGGGCCATAACTGGAAGAGAGTTTCACATTATATAGGATTATGCACAGTAAGAGATATTGTGGAGTTCTATGAAGAGGTACCATTGAGAAATACCAAAAAATGCATTCAGTTGGTATACAGCTTCTTTGCTCACAAAATCAAGGATATTGAATTTTTTAACTCTTTGCCAATGTAGATTTAATGTACTCACACTTAAAATGGTGATGTTATAAAATTAGAATGGTTAATATGGGTCCTAAAGGCCTTGCGTCCTGATGGGATACTCCATACTTAACACAGAAAAGGCCTTGGACTAGAATGTAGATTCTGAGAAGCAGAGTTCTAGATGGCCCTTCTCTTCATGCAACTCCAGAACTTAGTATAGGACATATGATACATAAAAGTGTTAAATAAATGTCTATTGAATGAAGGAAGGAAATGAATACATCAAGACTCTGGGAAGTAATATGTTAATCTAGACTCTTAATTTTCATGCTGAGATAGACTTGTTGGCCTCAGAGTTAAACAGAGAATTCATTTTTTAAATTTAAAAATGTAATTTAATAGTTCATATATTTGTACAGTTCTCTATATGTGTATATATTACATTGTTTATCTGTGTGTGTGTGTGTGTGTGTGTGTGTGTGTGTGTGTAACATCAGTATTAACAGTGTCAATTGGGTAGCACACTTCCTGAGTTCCCTTACTCTGTTCCTTTGTGTGTGTAATGTGTGTGTGTGATGTGTATGTGTGTTATGCATGCATGTGAACATGTTGGTACATGTGGAAGCCAGAGTAGGATGCTGGCTGTGTTCTTTTATCACTCCTCACTTACCGTCTTGCAACAGGTTTCTCAGTCTCACTGATCTGGAAGCACCTTTCCAGCCAGATTGCATGGTCATCGAGCTCTCAGAAAACCCTGTTTTGCACCCTCATTCCTGGGGTTACAGACAGACACAGCTATGCCTGGCTTTTCATTTGGGTACTGGGGATTTGGACTCAGGTCTTTCCATTTGTAAAGCAAGAACTCTCACCCACTGAACAATCTCCACCCTTACTCAACCCTCACTAGTGGTTATCTAGATCCTTGTAAGTTCTTCCAGTTTTTGTGTATATTAGAAGAATATAAATCTGTATTCTCATTATTCCCTTACAGTTTTTCCTATCTCTACATGTAATGAGTTATAGCCATTTTTTATTTTTCGACTGTTACAGTATTGTGCTGTTTGAACATATCAAAAATTTTAAAATCTGTGTCTTTAGCAGCTTACTGAATTTAACATTTTAAGCTGTGTAAAAAATTTTTTATTGTTGTTGTTCTTACAACACCACCGTGATGAATACCTTCAGCGTTGTACACCCTTTCATTTATTTGTTAGTACATTTGTAACATAAATTTCCAAAAGTAAAACTGCTGGGGCAAAAGATATATGCATTTGTAATTTTGATAGATTTTGTTAGATTGCTCTCCATACGGGGGTTATGTTAACATATACTCCCACAAGCAGCATATAAGAGGGAGCCTTTTCTTCAGCCTTTCCAGTAGAATGTATTGTCAGAGCTTTGGATTTTTGCCAACCTGATAGGAGAAAAATGGTATCTCAATATAGTTCTAATTTGCATTCCTTTTATTATGAGTAAAGCTGAGCCTCTCTCCAAATGCTTAAGAGTCTTTTGTGTTTCATTTTGTATGAATTGTGTATTTAAATCTTTTGTCCACTTTTGTCCACTTAAAAAAGAAAATTCCTGTTCGCTTGTTGAGTTCTTATTTCTCTGTGTATGGGAGCTCTTTGTGAGGGAGATAAACCTCATTTTACATATAAGTTGCAATGCTTTTTAATTTGTGTATTTTCCTATTTTTGACTTTGTTGGTAGGGCTGAGTGCATGGGTGTGCATGCATATGTGATATATATATATACATATATACACATATATGTGTGTGTTTGTCATATAAAATATTTTATTATTATGAACTCATGTTTCTTAATATTTCCTTTGATGGATTCTAAATTTTCAATGAGGGTTTTAAAAAAATCTCTTCAAAGATTAAAACTGTATTAGGTTCTTTTCACACTTTAATGTTTATATTTCTATTATCTAGATTTTAGATCCATTTAGAATCGATCATCGCATGGGACTGGAGATATAGAACCAATTTATTTTTTTCCCCAGATGTCTACTCTTTTGTCCCAATACCATTTGTCAAATAGCCTCCTCTGGCTCGAAGGGCTCATTTTAGCATGTGTGGCTTTCAGAGATTCATATTGTTGAATAGAGTCTGATGAACATTTTATTTTGGTTGTTTTTACAGACGTATTAGGGTTGATTATGGGCCAGAGAAGATCTGAGTCTTCTAGCTTGGCCAAAGATTTCAAACAAACAGTCTCTCTGCACCTCCAAAAGGCGAGAGCAAGAAAGGCATTGTCCCTTCTATGTGTGAGCAGGAGCAGGAGGGTTTATGATATTTGGAGTCAAGGCTTCTTAGATTCCAGACTGGTAGGAGCAGAGGCAGTACCTTCATAAAGGCACAGATTTCAGAAGAGTAAGGCTATAGTTCAAACACGTGCACCCACCTACCAATTCATGTCTTGGAAACTGAATCCTCATGGCCACAATATTGAGAGGTAGAACCTTTAAGAGGGCATTGCCCTCATGAAGGAATTAATGCCACTAACACTGGAGTGGGTTCCTGACAAAAACCTAAATGTAGTCTGCCTCCTTTCACCTTCTGCGGTGGGATGACTGAGCAAGGTCTTTGCCAGACACAGCTACTTCTATCTTACACTTTCTACCCTCCCAGAACTACAAGAGAAATTGATTTCTGCTCCTTATACATTGCCCAGTCTGAGGCATTGTGTTATAACAGTACAACAGGGATTAAGACAAGCAGGGGGGAAAAAAAAGGTTTGATGCATAACCGGCTGGTAAACTGGTTTCCTAGGTTCTCTTTTTATCTGCAAAAGGAAGAAACTGAAATTGGTTCCCTCTGAGGATACATGAAACACTGATATCCCATGAATGGCAAACAGGAACATTTTAGTCACAAGGACTGGGTTACATTCCATACTTGGTCAGTCTCTACTACATAAATCGTATTCTCCAGTGAGGTCAGTGTTAGGGCTCGGACTGTAAATCTGAGACTCAAGACTGACCGCTTGTGAAATTATTAGAGAATAGGGCACAGATACAAAAAGATTTATGATGTTGCAAGAAATTTTCAAAAGAGAAGCCATGCATGTTCTCTCTCATTGTGACTTCTAAGCCTGTAATAATCCATCTATCTGCAAACTTTTGAACCTGTCCTATTGCCCTCCTAGAGCTTAAATACTTTGCCGTTTTCAAAATGTAGTATAAAGGTAGACTCCTGCTCATTACAAGGGCAAATTTCAAGATGACAGGATCAAAGATGGTGGGAAAACCAAATGGTGGTAGTAGTTATTTACATCATCCTAGATAAAGAGCCCCCTGGGGTACCATATCAAAGGCTCTGTTTGTGACATTCAAAAAATCTCTAGCCAACTAGCAGCAGGAGGTGTCGGGTCGACTGGCAAACACTTGTTTTTTTTATGTAGATTCTTAGAGTGGCACAGATTTAAAGCATAGATCAGAACAACATATCTAAAAATGGCCAGGAGGCAATCATTTGAGTTCAAACAATATGCATTAAAAATACCAATAACCATCTTCCTGTATTAATCACATCATATACATGATTTTGTTTTCCCACAGTAAACAGATGTCTCTCTCTAAGCAAAGTAACACATTTCTATTTCAGGGCTTTTAACAGTGGGACAGCTGTACACTACCAGAAATTTTAGAAATCATAATAGAATTAAATGATAGACAGAAAAAGGAAGGGGAAAAAGATGCCTTCTTTTGATCTATGCTGGTTGGTGGCATTGCAGCACTAAACATATTTTAAGCACATGATATATTTCTGTGGAGTCACACTACATCTGTATATTGGAACTAAATGGAATGAAGCCTTCAGGTTTTAAAAAAAAGTCTCCACATTAAGAAAAAAAAATGCTTTCTCCAAAGGCTCAATATATAACCTTTTAGTCACATATTATTACTGTCTATTAAATGTGTAAATAGTGTTGTATAGGTAAACAGCAATGGAAGCTTCAGAGTACACCGTGAAGGGGTTAGTAGCATCATTGGTCACCGGCATTTGCTGAATAACTCCTGTTGCCAAATGTTCAAGCACTCAAAATTGCAAATTAGCTCTTTATATTTCACCCTTTATGGCCAATAAGGGAGCTTTGTTTTTCAAAAGTGGATTTAAAAACTGACACACTCATATGCATACACACACACACACACACACACACACGCACACAGAGAGAGACAGAGAGAGAGAGAGAGAGAGAGAGAGAGAGAGAGAGAGAGAAGACCAGGAAACCTCAGAGATATTACAAGTTTAGTTTCAGATAACAGAAACAAAATAAATATTGTAATAAAATGAGTCATGTGAATTTTGGGACTTTCGGGTGTATATAAAATATTTCTACCACACCATTGTTTGTTAAATGTGCTGTGACACTATATACAAGAAACATGTACACAACTTCACTAAAAATGCTAATGATCGATCCGCTGAGCCCTTCTGCCAGTGGACAGTCTTCATTCATGACTATCAATGTGACTGTTGACTGGTCAGGTGGCAGTTGCTGCAAGTTAGGGTGGCCGTGGAAATTCAAATAAGACAAGAATGAAGTTTATTGCATTGATTGGCTGTTGCTTTCACAAGAGATCTCTCTGTAGCATGCATATTGACTGACAAGCATTGTAGCAGATCCTCAGAAGAACTTCTCTCAAACCTGGAGACAATCCTCTCAAGTACTGCTGCTAAGTGCATACAATGGTCTAAATTGTCTGTTGTCGTATCAACCGTGTTGACAGCATCATCACCAGGAGCAGATTACCCCTAAAAACACAAACCATATCAAACCAAACCCCCAAATCCTCAAAACCACTTTCTTTGCTCACCTTTAAGAAACAAATCCTCATCTTTTAGTTTTATCATCAGATTGCAGTCCTCAGTACCATCCTGAAGCCCTACATCTAAGTCTAGTTCTTTTCCTCCTGTTTCTGCTACAGCTGAAGTTTCCTCCGCTAGTGCTCTAAAGTCATCTGTGAGGGTTAGAATCAACTTCTCCCAACCTCTGCTAAAGTTGGTGTTTTTCCCCCCCTTTTGTGAATCATGAGTCTTCTTTTTTTAAAAAAATATTTATTTATCACTTCAGATTACATCTCCATCATAGTGTCCTCTTTCTATCCCTTCCAGTCCTGCCCTCCCACCCTCTACCCCCTATCCCTTCCATCCCACTACTCTGGAGTGGAGTGTCCCTACATATCAGTCCCCCCACTCCAGTTCACCAGTCATATGAGGGCCAAGAGACTTCTCATACACTGGGGACCTACAGGGCAGCACCACTAGGGAAAAGTGTCTCATTGACAGGAAACAAAGTCTATGTTCCTCTTCCCTTTGGTGCCTTGGTTGTATAGTTATCCTGTACGATATGGCTAAAATCTGATTATAAGTGAATAAATGCCATGTGCATCCTTCTGAGTCTGGGTTAGCTCACTCAGGATGAGCTTCTTCATGACTCTTCTTACTAGTGGCTAGAACAATGAATTCTTTTTGGAAGTAAATTTCAGTTTATTCTAACCAGATCGACCAGAGAAATCATTACAGAAGTTATAGATAAATGAAATGAGCTTTTCAGAGTAGTAAGTCTCAGTACTTGACTTAGTCCTGGCTTATAATTTTTATATCTGTGTATTTATGTGCGAGTGAGTATGTGTAGAAACTAGAAAGGGGACTGTGAGAGGGGAAACTAGAAGCCTTAAGTGAGAGAGGTGGGACAGGTAGTAGACTACCTGTGATCGGAAATGGTGGGGGGATGAAAGCAGAAGGCTGTAAGCAGGGGTGGGAACACAGTGAGGGGGGAGGAGCAGTGGAGTAGGTCAGCCAACTAAACATGTAGTAAAAAACGCTATAAAACATGATACTTGTAAGCTAATAAAAAACAAAATATAATAAAGGAAATTCAGGAAACCACATTGCAAACAGAGGTGCTATTATGCAGGCCTGTCCCATTTACATGGGCATAGCAAATTTACTATGATTCTTAAAGACCCTGGGATTTAAAGCCATAAGCTATATTAGCCCCTCACAACAGAGTTAGCCTGGCCTTTGAAGTCAGGAGTTGACTTCTCTCTAGCCATTAAAGTCCTAGGTGGCATCTTCTTCCAATAGAAGGCTCTTTCAAATCCCTTGAGAAACTGCTATTTAGTGTACGACCACTATTAATCCCAAAGATGTGAGGGGAAAAACCACTGACCCAAATATCATGGATAATTAAATAAAGCATGTTTTTTTTTTTTAATTCATGCACATGGGCTGCCTCTCCCTAAAGTGGGGATCAAGGAGTCAGCATTGGATGCGAGGAAGACAATGTTTTTATAGCTCAGGGGCAGGGGTTTCCAAATGGGGGACTTGGGGGGGCAAAATAGGCTGGGTTATAGGAGCAGAATATAAGCTTAACAAGTTACTCATGACGACCTCCTTAAACAAAGACATGACTACAGGGTGGGCATAAGGTAGTCATAGCAAGGCGGTTACAACAACCTTTTGAAACACAGATACAGTTGCGAGATGGTTACAGAACTTTTGAATCAAAGACATGGCTGCTATTTCCTGGAACAGTACAGAACCATTTGTAGTTAAGGTTAGAGAGGTGTTAGTCCTTGAGAAACAGTTTTAATCATGAACAGGAATGAAGCTGGTTTGCCTTTACTATAAGATGGCTTTCAAGCCTAAGATGGAGGCAGGCTGGTTCATCAGCCACCTTCCTCTACCATCTTAGCTGGATCTTCTTGGGAACATGATGCAGTTCTGCCCCAGCTACTTCACCTTGCCCTTCCTGTTACAGACCTTTTAATTTCATGAACCAACTTCTGCCAGCAGTTCTTCTGTTGCTTCTTCTTTCTGTGTGTGTGTGTGTGTGTGTGTGTGTGTGTGTGTGTGTGTTTTCCTTAAGACAATGCAGCTGATTTGACCTATTAGAGCCATTAAGCCTTTCCTGTATCAACCACAAATTTGTTTAACTTCCTTACCATTTGTGTGCTCACTGGATTAGCATTTTAAATTCTCTTTTTTTTATTTTTAAAATTATTATTACCTTTATTTATTACTTCAAGTTACATGTCCATCACAGCCCCCTCCCTCCACCTGTCTTGGTCCCACCCTCCCACCCTTTACCCCTCTCCCACCTATCCTACTCCTCTGGTGTGGGGTGCCCCCACATCTCAGCCTACCTTAGTTCATATGAGGGCTAAGAACTTCCTCTTGCACAGGGGCCTACATGGTAGCTCTATTAGGGCAAATTGTCCCACTAACAGGTATCAAAGTCAATGTTTCTGTTCCTTCCGGTCTGTTGGTTGTAGAATAGTTACCTTGTATTATATGGCTAAAATCTAGTTATAAGTGAATACATACCATGTGCATCTTTCTGGGTCTGGGTTAGTTCACTCAGGATGAGCTTTTCTAGTTCCATCCATTTGGCTGAAAATTGCATGATTTCCTTGTTTGTGATAGCTGAGTAGTATTCCATTGAGTAAATGTACCACAGGATTTTTTTTTTTTTATCCATTCTTCGGTTGAGGGAGATCTGGGTTGTTTCCAGTTTCTAGCTATTACAAATAAAGCTGCTATGAACATAGTTGAGGAGATGTCCTTGTGCTTCGGTGAGGAATCTTTTGGATTTTCTTCTAGAACTTGCCCGGTTGTTTGTTTGCTTGCTTTGTTTTGTTTTTAATAATTTAGAGAACTGTTTGGAACAAGAGGCTTATTTCAGCCTACTATGGCTTTTGACTTGCTTCCATACTAAACTGAATCATTTCTAGGTTTTTTTTTTTTTTTTTACTTAAAGAGATGTTTGAATTCTCCATTCAGTTGAGGCCGTTTGGAAATCATTAAAGGGTAATTAAGTGGCCTACTTCCAATATTGCTGTGTCTCAGAGGGCCTTGAAGAGAGGGAAAGAAACAGAGGAGGGAGGCATTCAGGACATAGACTCATTTTTCAAACACACTCTCTCTCCTTTATGGATGCTGTTTGTGATGCCACCCAACAATGTATTGGTATAATACAGAAATAATGATCACACATCACCATAAGGATACACCAGGATAAAAAGATTTGAAAAAGTGCTGGAAGTACCAAAATGAAACACAAAGACATGAAGGTGCACATGGTGTTGTGAAAATTGTGCTGATAACATACAGGACATGTGGTTGCCACAAGCCTTTAGTTTGTGACAGATCTGCAGTATCTGTGTGTTAAAACACAGGAAACAGAAGGAAAGGAGGTATGCCTGGAAACATAGTGCTGTAATGATTCCAGTTTTATTGATGCATAATTGCCAAACTACATATGTTTTGAGGTATACAATGTAGAGATATGATATGCATTTATATGGTAAAGTGATTGCCATAATTAAGTTAGTTAGCACATCAATTAACTCTTGCAATTACGACTTTCTGGTGTTTAGAGAGAATGTTTCATGTCTATTCTCTTAAATTTCGAGTATAAAATATATTATTAACTGTAAGGGCTAAGAAATGGGGAGCAGCTTGGTGTAAGTGGGCTTGTCTCATATGTACAAGGCTCTGGGTTCAATCCCTAGTAACGAAAGAAAAGAAAAAGAAAAACAATTTTAAAATTAACATATATTATTTGAAAGGACCTGGCTTACTCCATTTTAGAGAAACCTCCATTTATGCTCTAACGTTTCAAGGTCTCTGAAGGACAGGCAGGGTTTCGGGGGAGGGGGGTTGGGGGAAACTGAAGACCAAGGGCGACCAATCAACAGTTGCCCTGATATTTAACCGGAGGCTGAAGTTAGACAAAGAAAAAGTCCCTATAAGACAATCCTTCCATTTTCAAAGTTGGGGCCAATCAAAATTATAGAAGTACCTCTTGCCATGACACTCCCCTAGGTGCAGATTGAAAGGGGCCTGTGAGCTCCTTTTGGGGTTGCCATTTTGAAGGAAAGGTTGAACCCTAAATACAAGCTGTTTCTGTAAAATAAACACTCCTTGCGTTTGCATACTATTTAAGTCTGTGTTCTTCCTTCAGTGATTCTTAGACCCTTACATAACTAAGTATAGTCATCATGGTAGCGGTTAGGAACTTAATCTTTTTTTTTTATAACTAAAACTTAACACCTTTGACCAGAATTTTTCTAATTTCCCTATTTTCAGCTTCTGAAAAGCAACATTTGTTTATTTATGACTTCTTTGACCCATGAGTGTTAAGAAACATGTTATTTTGGCTTCCTTGAATTTGTCAATTTTTCCAGTTTTCTTTGCATTAGTGACTTCTAGTTTCATTATTGCTGTGGTTAGAAGTGGGACTTGCCGTGATTTCAATCTCCTTGAATTTATTCAGATTTGTTTTGTGGTCTAACACCTGATATATTCTGGAGAAAGTTCCATGAAAGAATAGGTATTCTTCTTTGTAGTGTTGGACATTCTGTGTGTGTCTGATAAATCAATTTGGAACGTAGAGTTCAACTTTGTTATTTCCTTATTTTCTGCCTAAATGATCTTATTAAGAATGGACAATGAAAGCCTGGTACACACTTTTCATCACAGCACTTGGGGGGGCAGAGGCAGGTAGATCTCATAGTAGACTGAGACCAGGCCAGTCCAAGACAGCTCGAGCTACACAGAGAAACCCTGTCTCAAAAAACTAAAAGGGGAGGGGGGAAGAGTTGCTATTGAGAACTTCTACTATTACTGTATTGTTTGTATTTTTCCTATTACTTCTGTTAATATTTGCTGTAAGTTCTTAGGTATGCAATGTTGGATGTGTGAATATTTATAAGTGTCTTGATTAATTGACCCTTTTATTGTTATATAATGGCATCCTTTATCACTTATGCATTATTAAAATTATTTACTTATTCTTACTTGGTACAAAAACAAGGGCTGAGGATCTGGATCAGTTGGCAGAATGTTTGTCTCACATGCATGAAGCACGGGGTTTGATCCTCAGCATCATATAACTACTATGGCAGTATATACTTGTCACCCCAGGACTCAGGAGGTATATGCATGGGGACCAGAAACTCAAAGTCAACCTCATCTCCACAGGGAATTTGTGGCCACCTTGGGGGTATATAAAACCCTACCTCAAAAAATAAAACCAAGTAAAAAGTAAACCTATGAAACAATGCACACAAAAGTACTAAGTCTCACAATCTAGGATTATTACTTATATTTTGACATTTTGTGTCTAATTAACATATCACTGCAACTATAGTTGCTTAAAGTTCATTTATTTTTTAACTTGTATGCAAAGGTTGAAGGTGCTTGTGAGGGTATGAATACATGTGGTGCACATACATTCATACATACATACATACATACATACATAAAATAAGTAAATCTAAAATACGTTAACTTTACACATTCATGTGCTGTATGTTAATAGCATGCTTTCATTTTAGCTTGAAGAATTTCCTTTAGCATTTGTTGTGTGGCAGGTGTACTATCAAAGTACTTCAGCTTTTCATTGTTTGGAGCAGTCTTTCTTCATTTCTGGGGATATCTTTGCTGAATATTCTATTCTTTATTGGGAGTATTTTTCTTTCAACATTTGAAACATCATCTCCCTCTCTCTTGAGCTGCAATGTGTCTGCTAGAAAATCCACTGACAATTTTACAAGGGTTCCCACGTCTTTGAAACTTTCTTTTCTCTTGTTCCTTTCAAAATCATTTGTCTTTGACTATTGATAATTTAATTACAGTATGTCTTGGTACAGACCTTTGGGGTTCAATCTGCTTGAGAACTTTTTGAGCCTAATGAATATGGATGGTCATTTGAAGTTTTCAGCCATTATTGCTTTAAACAAAATATCTGACATTTTCTCTCTTCCCCTTCTGGGAATGTCTAAATGTTGATGTCCCACGAGCTCTGTAGGCTTTCTTCATACTTTGTATTTCTTTTCTTTTGCTTTTCTGACTGGATATTTGCAAATGGCCTTCCTTAAATTCTACTATTTCCACTGATGAAGTCAGTTTTTCTAGATTTCTATACAATTTTCAGCCATATCTTTAATGCTAGAGCTTTTTGTTGATGTTTTGTGGTTTCTAGTTGTCTATCTATCAGTATTTTCTTGCTGATACGAATTATTTTAAGAAAAACATCTCTGTCTGCCAGCTTATACATCTCTATTTCTTTATAATCAGTTATTGGAGTTTCATGGGCATATTTTGATGGTGTCATACTTCTGTGATTCTTTGTCCTCTCTCTATTCTGACATTAATGTGTGCACATTGGAAGGGGCAGACATGTTTTTCTGCTTTTACTGATCCTTTGGTTAAGAAATTTTTTCCAAAAGCCAGCAGGGATTCTGATTTGGCCATCTTGAGTGATCACAGACAGGTGAAGCATCCTTCTAGGGTTTCTGGTTAGACACAAGTGCTATCTGTGTCATGAAGTTGAATGAGGCTACTGTCTGTGCACCACAGCTGGATGAGTCCACCATCTCGGTGCCATTTTGTTGTAAATAGGATGGTTTATATGAAGGGTTAGGCTCTACCCCTTGGATGGGTGGCAACAATACTTGGACTTGATATTCAGCTAGGGTGTCTTATGCTTGGTTAGTGTCACTGGGCATGTCCTATGGTTAAGGAGTACTTCTGGGTTGACTTCTTGCTCAGTTAGGATTGCAGGATCCACTCGGTATGTGTTGCGTGACACTATTCCCAGGAAACATGAATAAATGTCTACTTACTCCAGGTGGCAAACTGACGACAGACTAAAATAAGAATGCTGCTAAAGTCCAGCTAGTGAACCAGTTAGTTTTACTGGAGTTGTTTGCAGGAGTATGGGTGAGGGTTAGAAGAGCAGAAATGACTCAAAGACAGCTGAATCAGCAAAAGTCCTAAGACTGGTGACAGCTCATGAGAGCTCAAAACCTGGGGCATACTGTGCAACCTGCAGGCAATTCAACAGGTTGGAGATTTGTCCTTTCCAAGTAGTCCAATTGGTCAGAGTCTTTTGTAGGCTTTTCAGTTGCTCTGTACTTCTTCCAAGCAGTCTGGCTTGTCTGAGAGTGTCCTAGGTAGCTCTTTGGCCTGTGCCCTTTATAGATAGCTTTGCTGATCTGAGCCTCATCTAGGTAGTTCAACCCATCTAAGAGTCCTAGAGTCCTAACTGCTTACATATGCTTGTGGAGGGAGAGACCTAGGGAATCTGGTCAGTTTCAGTGGCTTCCTGAAGCTGTTAAGTTGTTTACTTCCTACTTAAGCAGCTTCCTTATAGGATGTAATGCTTCATCTTCCCTTTAGAAGTTTTATTGTTTCATAGCTTCCCCCCCCACCTTTTTAACATCCTGTTAAAACTCTAATGAAATTGTTACACATCAGCAAGATTTGTGCTTTGGGAAGGGCCTTGGGTTCTGTGCTCTGTCAGACTACTAACCATAGAGCCAACCTGGGCAGAACTGCAAACCATACTTCATATGTGGGGTTTGGCACGTGCTGCTGACCTGACCGACCTGTCAAACAAGGTTGCCAGCCAGAAGCTCGTAGGGTCACCACTGAGACCCATGTACTGGTCACTGTGAGTCTAATGCTCCTTGATCTGTTTCTAGATGCCCACAGGTAGCAATTCTCTCGATGTTTCCTACAAATAAAAATGGAAGATTGACAAGAAAGTGCCTCAGAATGTCAGAAAAGCTTGGTGTCTGCCTTGGACTCTCTCTCCACACTGGAGAAACTATAGGCCAAAGGTGTTGTGTATTCCTCAGGAAGGAGAAACATGGTCAGAGGGAGGCTATTTATTTTAGATTTTGCAATGGTAATTTTGGTTGTCAACTGGACAGACCTGAGAACAGGAAACAACT
Organism: Lophiomys imhausi; assembly: GCA_907164525.1. Lineage (NCBI taxonomy): Eukaryota > Metazoa > Chordata > Mammalia > Rodentia > Muridae > Lophiomys > Lophiomys imhausi. Next base: position 8,475,212 of record CAJQZJ010014103.1, on the reverse strand, counting down.
GAGGAATTGTCGTCTATCAAATTGCCCCGTGGAGCATTTTCTTGCTTGCTAATTGGTGGAGGACGGCCCAGAACTCAGTGGACAGCAGCACCCCTAGGCAAATAGGTCCTGACTATGTGAGAGAAGTGACTGGAGGTGAGCCTAAGATCAAGCCAGTAAACAGAGTTCTTCCCTGGTTCTGCTTCAAGCTCCTGCATGGAGTTCCTGCTTTGGCTTCCTTTGATGATGGACTGTAACCCATAACATAAAAATCAACCTTTTTCTCTCATGTTTTTTTTTTTTTTTTTTTTGGTTGTGGTATTTCTCACAACAAAACGCATGCATTTCTGTTGTCTAAAAATGTGGGTGCTTCAGCCTCACCCCAGGTTCTGGGATTTCATAAAGGCATTTTTGTCTGTTAATGGCTGTCAGTTGGCATTTCTATGAGGAGGACCATAGCTGAGGACCCCCTCCACCCAAGTCTGGGATCTCGCTTGCATTGTTTCTTAATCAGGGCATATGAGGACTATAAAGTTCAAATGAAAGGAATAGCAAATACTGATCTGCTTCTCTTTGAAAAATACTATTTTGATAGACAAAAGATTTCTTATTAGTATATGCTAAAATTGATAATATTAGCTTCAGGCAAAGCAATAAGTTAAACATTACAATATTATGAATGGAATAAACTGGAGAAAATACTAAGGAATGAATAAACACCAATTGCTGTAAGGCTGAAGACGATTTTTGCTAAACTGGACAGATGAATTTAGCTGTTTCATTTGGACAACGTGACCACCATTTTGTTCTTACAAAGTGTAGCTTGAAAGCCTTCTCAAAGCCCTTACACCCTGTCACAGACTAATGTATTCTTGTTGGGTTGCTTTAGATGGCAACCACTATGGCCAGGGAAGCTTAATTTATTTTACTTTAATTTTATGCCCCTGAACTTCATCTTAAAACAAACCATTTGATTTAATCTCTCTTTACCTTACGATGCAATTTGAATATTCACAAATACAACATAAGGCACATGTAATAGAGTCGTTCAGCAGAATGAATCTTTGTTGAGTCCTCTAGCTCTTGTGAAGTTTTTGTTAATGAAACCAACCCACACAAGCATACATGAACCAAAGAAGCCACTACCCAGCCTGCTTTTGTGGCATGGATAGAAGAAAACGTGTGTTCTCCATGTCAGTTTTCTGCCCCTTCCCGGGTTCCCTGACTAAAAAACTAAATATATAAGTAATACTCAAAGAAGCCACGTTTCATTTCTTTACTTGGAGGATTTTGGTATGGAGGACAGGGCCAGCAGGAAATGACAGAAAACTGCCATTTCAAAATGGGTCCTCCAAGGAAATCAGGACAGGAAGATCCATTTCAATGGATTCTAGTCCTCCAAAAGTATGCTAATTTTCCCAGATATGGCTTTTTATTTAAATGAAAAGCTCTGGTTCCTGTCTGCTTTCTCCCCTAATTCTGGAAAACTTCTAACAGAGCAAAGCAAGAGAGGGCTCCAATTATCCCTAGCCCACTCGGGGAGCTTTTAGAAGGGCCAAATACAATTAGTTCTACAGGAGAGCCCCTCTAACACATGGTCTCTAAGAGAACTTTGATCATGTGCCTTCAATTCTTTCTGACTACCAAAGATATTCTCTCTTCCTTTCTTCCTGCGGAGTCAACACATAATATTAACCAGCCTGTCTGCAGTATCTAATTAACAAGCTGACTGCAGAAGATCACTTACAACATAAAATATTAAATCATCCTAAAAACTAATATTCTCCACACCTCATAAATTAAAATAAGCAAGAGACTGAAATGAAATAAAACCCTGATGCATATCATTATGGGCCTCTGCCCCTTGAAGGAGGCTCTACTCCTTGAAGCAAGCATTTAACCATTTCAAAGAAAAATGTACACACACACACACACACACACACACACACACACACACAGCAATTTCAAAATGCCTTCTACTCCAGTTGATGCTTCAGCACAGAAGCTCTGACCCAAGCCCCCAAACTGTACTTCTCTGATCTCATGCTTCACAGATCATTTTACATTCAGATAGTGGGCTCATCAGTTACGTTTCTTCTCATTTAATTGCACTGCCGACTTAGAGCTAAGTTCTGTTCCCATTGCCTCAATGGTCATCATTTATCTGCTTTATATATTTAGGGCATTATTTAACAGAAGCAGTGATCTGTTTGAAGAAAGGCAAGGGCTGTTTGATATTAACATAGAGAATGATTAATCAAAGAGAGCTTGGTCCTAAAGCATCGAGAATCAAGGTCATTAGCAGGGCAAAACTGGGAAGCAAGCTTTGAGTAATAAAATGAGATGGACCAATACTTTGAGGATTTTCAAAATAAATAAATAAGGACCACAGGACGTTTATTTGTGGAGCTTTCACTTTAAGAGACTATAGCACTAAGAGATCTGAAGAGATATTATGCTATCTCTAAAGCTAAAAATAATTCCCTTTACAGTAAATCATGAAACCATTTGCCAGATAATAGCTGAGTTCACCAGTGTCTCAAACAATAATTATTTCTCAAATCTAGAATCTTTATGTTTTTTCACATTTTAAACAAAAAAATATCTACAGACATAGAAGCAGGCATTGGATATGAGTCAGAGTTTGGCTAATTAAAATGGATGCCCTGGTGAGATTCATCTGGCATTCCAAGGTAAGGCCTTCCAAGCCAAAGAGACAGAGGTTTGATTTAATTAGTCAGACATCTTTGCAAATTAGTTCAATTTTCTACATTGTTTTGGCAAACCATACCCTGAAAGCATTTGCCCATCGTGTATTTGGGAAGGTATGACCAAACACCCCAAGAACAACAAGAAAATAAAATGAATTCTCTTGTTTAGGTTTTTTTTTTCTTAAAGTATATGCAAAATTAAGGTATGTTAGTTCCTATTTCAACTATGGCATACCGAATCAAGGGACTTGAAACAACAAAAGTTTATTATATAACACTTGTATAGAAAAGAAGTATTATAAGTCTCCTTGGTTATTGTTGTTGTTTGTTCTTCTGCTTCTAGAAGATTCTCACACTCTAAGGTTTATAAGCCCCTTACTTCATCTTCAGACATAGCAAGATCTGACCAAAACCTTTCCATTGTACATATGTCGGGCTGTCTCTTCCAGTTTCACCTTTCACTTTTGTGAACCCTTGTGATTTCATTGGTTCTGCCCAATAATTTGGAAATTTTCCTTCCTTTTGATGTCATCTGATGACTCATCTTTGCCATGTCCCAAAGATTTGGGTATAGCTCTCCTTCCAGCCCTCAAGGGGGGAAACTCATTATTTTCATAGAATACAGATATTTAATTGTATTTTTTGTAAGGAACAATTGCAAGAAACAATGTGAGGGACTGAAAAAGTGTGATGGGGAAGTTGAGGAAGCAAATAAGGGATGTGTTCATGATTGAAGTATTGTCATGGATAATTGGGGCTCAGTCTACTGGGGACCACTGAGAGAGCTCAGGGAACAGGCCAAGAGGCGGGCAATCATTTGTTTACTGCTTCAGAGTTGATTCAGGAGTATTAAACTACTTCATCATGCACACCTGTCTTTACAGACTTTGAAAACAGAGCTTCAAGTAGATCTGATTTCTTTGTTCTCTCAGTATTCCATCAAAAATGACAATATACAAATATTAAAATTCATTAGATACTCATATTACTTGAATCATGTGACTACCCTTCAACCAGTCAGTGTGGGTAAGACTCCAAGATGAACTAGGCCTCAATATATTTTTTTAAAGATATGATTGACAGTTCCACGTTAGTCACGTGGGATGGGGAAAGAATTGTTACTCTTCCAGTACAAAAAGAAGTACCTGACAAAAAGAAAACAACCCAATGATTTCTGGAAGAATGAAAATAACCTACAGAGGACTCAGAGTAGCAAGGTTTAAAAAAACGTCTTTGGAGATCAAAGCTGCAATTAGATCTTACCCGAGAATCCAGGAGTCCCAGCTCATGCCTGTGAAACTTCAGAGGCAAGGGTCATGGATTCCAAGGAGAAAAACAGAAACATCAGACATAGACATGATCTCAACACCAGAACTGGAGTCACTGGAGTCAGAAAGCCAGGCTGCGGGTGTTTTATTTCAGTGTGGATTCTTGGAGCTTTTATAGAGACTGCTCCAGAGGTGGCTGTACTGAGGGCAAAACTTGTGGAAGGGCAAATAAAACAGTAATAACATGAAGAGGGATGGAAAAAGAGAAACAAGGAGAGATATGTTAGAACAGAAAGAGATAAAAAGGGAAACACACACACAGTAGAAATTGAAGGTAAGCTGAGATAGGGACAAGTTTTTAAAATTTTTGTTTTTTTTTTTTTTAGGAGTAGGAATTAGTAGGGTAATGAGTGTTGGGGTAATTGGACCACTCAGGAATAAATGAGTTTCTTGATAAGTGGTACTTATTATTAAGTCTTGTATCAAGTTTAATCTACTCTCTATACCATCTATCTATCTATCTGTCTATCTATCTATCTATCTGTCTGTCTGTCTGTCTGTCTGTCTATCTATCTATCTATCTATCTATCTATCTTCTATTTATCTATGTCATCTATCATCTATCTCTACTCATCATCTAGATCTATCTATATCTGTCATCTGTTTATTATTTATCACCTATATATCATCTCTATGCCATTTATCATCTACCAATCTATTTCTAACTTCTCATATGGACTTTCTGGAATTAGAGTTGAATTCTGAATGTAATTGCTTCTCAAAGAAATTCAGCTCTGACTCCTAAGTGATTTGAGAAATGTCTTTTAATTAGAAAAACCCTCCAAGGAAGTTGCAAAGAGGGAGTTTTAGCACAATGCACTGAATGGTTCCCTAGAAATCTTTATTTGTCCCTCTCCTTAAAGTTCCACACTGTGTCTCAGGCTGTTTCCACCACCATGAACCCATACTACCTCTTGCCCCTAAGTTCCAACATCTACTGGTCCATTGTTGTAGTCTTTCTCTTCGCCCCAACTCTCCACATTTTATCTTTCCATTCTTATGTAACTTCCTGTGCTTAGTCCCCTGGGTGGAGCCAAGAGCTGAGCCAAACCATAATGCATCCTGTCAGGAGGCAGAGGGAAGATGCTCCTAGTGCTTACACTTTAATATTCTCACTGTGTCTTTCTTGCAGCATCTTCTTCAATTCCAAGAGCAGATTAAGGGAAGAGGTAGGATTCTCATTGCTCAATAGATTGGACAGCTGAGGTTTAGCTCAGGGTCTGACTCCAAGGCCCTGCTCTAAAAACTTCACTATGGTATATGTTAATGGCTTTTAGACTTTGGCATGAGTTAGAAGTCACTGGGGGATATTTGTTAAACAGAGACTTTCAAGGTCCTGCCCCTGGAGGTTTCCATTTAGTTGTTTTTCTGGGGCTCAGGAGCCTGCGTGTTTAACAGGTGCTCAGTAACTGTCATACAGGTGATTCTCATGCAGGTCAGGCCCACAGCAAACTTTGAGAAGCACAGCTAATAAATCCTGCACCAGGAGCACGAGGAACCAACTGAAGGCATGAATGGATATGCATACGTCGCTTTATATTTTTCAAGATAAAATAAGATACTTTGTGGTCTCTGATAATGGTTTTATTTGAGAAGAGGGCTTCTTTACTACTAAAAATTGTTGAAGTAAAAGCAGAAAACACAACAAAATCCATTTAAATTGCAACTTCAGAGGTTAAGAACACAGAAAGATTTTGTTTCTCAGTTGGTACACATGTGTAGAAACTTCTCATATTTTGAAAGTCACTTGGGTCCACCTACCTTCAAAGTCCACTAAGTTCTCAGAATGGACTCAGGGCACCAGACGATGGGAGTGACCCTGGCAACACAGAGGCAGAGTTACTAATAATGGTGCAGATCTTTAAAAGAACCCTCCTGGGGCTGGAGAGATGGCTTAACAGTTAAAGAGCGATTCCCAGGACCCACATGACAGCTCACAATTGTCTGTAACTCCAGTTCCAGGGGATCCGACACCCTCACACAGACATACATGTAGGCAAAACACCAATGCACATAATAGTAGAAAAACAACCACAGCAACAATCCCTGCTCCAAGAATTATCTTCTCTACCTCTCCCTTCCCTGATTTTAGTGGAATACAAGTAAGGTCGTCTTCTGTCACACCTGTGAGCAGACCTGACAGGACAGTTAGGGTCCTGCATGGGTCTCTCCAATCTTTACCCACAGACACAGAGTAATTAGAGTGGGTGGTATGTGTAGAGACGGTGGAGCCACACATTTACAGCGGTTGCACTACTGGCCAGTTAGGGGAGGGGAAGTCTGGAAAACATGTTACCATGAAGATGAAATGATGAGTTTGTAGAATTTCTGGGGAAAACTGATGTAGACTCGTGTTGAGAATGACATTTTGGTCATTGATGGACAGCATACGAGAAGACGGTCTTCTCATACTACAATAGTGAAACTGAAGACATTCCCACCTCCTACCGATGTCAGATCATGTGACTGTTGGAGGTGGTGGCTGAAGCAAAGCTACTACCTGCCACATGCCAGTCATATAAAATTCAGCACATGTAGTGTGATGTATGACACATGATGATGGAACTAACAACTCCGTTAGCTTCCACATCCAAAGTACTATGCTGTTAGCTGTTATTTTAGACCCTCGCTTTTAAGGTTCCTGAAAAATAGTGTTTTGTGTTACGCTGTGAGCAGCTTCACACTCACACCTCGTAGTTGGTATGTTTCAATTTTTTAAAAGTTTTCATTGTGTATATAATTGCATATGGTACCACGTTACATAAGGAGATTTTCATACAAAGATATATTGCATGTTATGCAAATTTCCCCATGTTCTCCTACCCTTCTGCTTGCCTCCTTTCCCCTCCTGTCAGTCTCCTTTGTTTCCTGAGACAGTTTTATTTTTGTTTTCAGTGCAGATATTTGCACAAGATTTAACGTATCTACATTAAAATCTACAAACCACAAGTGAGAGAAAACATGATATTTGCCTTTCTGGGACTGCCTTAATTTGCTTACTGCTGTTATCTCTGGGTACACACGAGATAACTTCATTCTTGTTTATGGCTGGAAAAAAAATTCCACCATGTCTTTTGACCACATTTTCTTTCTGACTCCTCTGTTGTTGGACACCTAGGTGGGTTCTGTGTCTTCCCTATTTTATGTGGTGCCAAAGTGAGCATGGATGTGGAAATGTCCATGATGTGGGGACTCGGAGACTTTGGGTCACATGCTTGGTTTAGCTTTAGTTTTTTGAGAACCCCCTTTTCTGATTTCCACAGTGACTGGACTAAGTTTACTTTCCCGCCAGCAGAGCATCAGAGTTCCCCTTAGTCCACAAAAGGACCAGGGGTGAGGGTTAGCTTACTCCAGCTCCTGTTCAAATCAATATGTCAAGTTGAATGACTGACTTACACCTCCTAGGTTTGTGTAAATACACTAAATGCTGCTCACACAATGACAAAATTGCCTAGCAACGAATTTCTTAGAATATAGCCCTGTTGTTAAATAACGCCTGACTGTATCTATGGAGTCCCTAGAAAAGTGCTCCATGAATGCTAACTATAATAAGATTAACTTATAAATTAAATTAAGTTTATTCTGTCCTTTAAATGCCACATGAAGCTCAATTTTCATTCAAAACATGTGTAGTCCCTTCTCTGACTAAATCCTGGTGCCTCATGGTGAGTTATTCAGACAAGGCCTCACTCTAGGGAACATGACAGTACCAAACAGCAAAGACACAGGAATCTGTTATTTAAGCAGGAAATCTACAGAAAAATGAAAATTATTTACTTAAATGAAATTGAGTGTCATTTTAACATTCAAAATTAATCTAATAATAATAATAATGTTTTAATGATATCCTCTTCATTTGCTGAAAAACAAAAACCAAACAAACAAAAACAGGAACTCAAAGATGATGGGGCTCCTGGCAGATTTTCAAGGACTGTGCAGCAGATTGGAGAAGGGGTGATGGCTGTGTCTTCCTCTTCCATGCAGACCCTGTCCACTCCCCTGGGCTTTTCTACATGGATTCTGGGGATTGGATTCAGGTCCTCATCCTTGCTGACTGAGCCATCTCTCTACCCACCCTTGTACCTTAAACACCTTCCTCATCTCCATCACCCCCAACAGACCTGATCCTATTCTGGACACCATCAGTAAATATTTTCTAACATAGTGGGAGTTCAGCCGGTGAGGATTTATTGAATGTTAATGTCGTGTAGTGCTGAAGAGAAACCTTGGATGAGTGTGGTGTTTTGTTTATTTGCTCGGCTGCCAACACTCTCCCCTCAAAAATCAACAAGAGCAAAACAACCCCAAAAATTAGAGCCTGGGAAGGGCCAAGGCCTTGAAATACACATCAGATCTTTTACAGTTCTGTCTCAGGAAACATCACTAAAGAATTATAAGTAAACTTTTAATTTTTTCACAGTCATTTACTAAGGGGAGCCATAGTATGCATACCCAAACACCATTTAGTAGAGTATGTATTTGTGTGTGTGTCAGTGAGTGTATATGAGAGAGAGAGAGAGAGAGAGAGAGAATGAGAGAGATGGCTTTATTTCTTAAGAAGATTTACAAATGTTGAGTATCCAACCTTCTTAAAAGAGTTGAATTTTTTTCCAATTGTCCTTCATCACCCTTGCTACAGCTAACAGAGATCAAAGAAAGGCAGGAAAAAGGAAGTGGGAAGAGAAAGTAAGAAAATCTGGGAGGAAGAGATACTGGACCCAAAGACTAGGGCAGAAGCCAGAAGCCACTGGGACTCATCGGTCTTCAGAGGCCATTTGTTTTGTTCAGATAAAACAAAGGACTTAGCAAAGACCAACATCTGAAAGCCTCATGGCTCAGCGGCCAAGAACACATGTTGTTCTTGCAGAGGACCCAGGTTCAGTTTCTAGCACCCACACCACGCAGCTGCCTGTAACTTGCCAGAGAACGTGACACTTCTGCCCTCCAGATGCATACACGTAATAAAAATAATAACTATAAACCTTAATAAAGATCTAACAAACAGTAACAGTAGCAGTTCTTTTTAGGAAAGTCAGCACTGTTGCTGGATCCACTGGGTGACACATTAGCTCAGGCTTCCAGGGTAGAGTGAATGAATGAGCAAATGGAATTTCCACTAACTCGTTTTCCTGGAGGTTGACACGCCCATGCTTGGCGCTACATAACCAGGTGCATAAAAACCAACACCAATTCGGTAAAATACACAATTTGAGCTTTCTGCAGGACGTTCCACTTAAATACTATATTCATTTGGCATTGCTGCTCCATGCTGCCTCTGATCTCTTCAGTCTGCTCAAAGCCTGATGGAAGGACATTTTTTTTTCTTTTTTGTTTGTTTTTTTGAGATAGGGTTTCTCTGTGTACCCTTGGCTGTTCTAGACTCACTTTTTAGACCAGGCTGGCCTTGAACTCACAGAGATCCACCAGGCTCTGCCTCCCAATTGCTGGGATTAAAGGCGTGCACCACCACGCCCAGCAATTAGACAGCTGTGAACTGCCATGTGGTTGCTGGGATTTGAACTCAGGTCCTTTGGAAGAGCAGCCAGTGCTCTTAACTACTGAGCCATCTCTCCAGCCCCTGTTCATTGTGCAGCTTTGGCTGTTCTTGAACTCACAGAGATCCATATGCCTCTGTTCCCTCCCTGCCCCCCTCTCTGTCCCCCTCCCCTCTCCCCATGCTGGGATTTCAAAAGCTCTCACAGAACTCTGAGAACAGAATAAGGTAAAAGAACATGGGTCTCACAATCTTGAATTCTTATTTATCACAAACTCACTCGTTCTTGAGTTTGGAACCCTTTCCTTGGTAGCATCTTTGGTTCCTACAGGTAAGTACAGACCCCCGCCACACACACGCACTCCACCTGCTCTAGTCTTCCAATCACTGATACTCAGAAAATAGAAAATACATGCTGGAGGATCTTCAGAATTTGCAAGTTTTGGAAGGCTATAGAATAAAAATATTTTAGACCGGACCTCTTTCTCTTCCTGATTCATGTACCAACGTATAAATTAAAAAAAAAAAAAATCAAAGTTAAAACTGCGGGGTTGGGTTCAATTTAGTCAAATTACTCGGTTCAAAACTCCAGTTGAAGTTAATGTTTTTCCTCAAAGCAATTTTTTTGTTTATAAAGAATAAGAAGACAATGACGCCCCTCTTGTTTTCCCTCGAAGCTCTAAGGGGGTCTCCTTGCTCCCTGGGATTCCTCAATCTCCACGAGGGTGTGGGGTGAAGGGCCTCCCCCCACCCCTCGAGAATTCCCCTCATCTTCCTCCAGGTGTCAGTACAGGCCTGGACATCTTTTCGGCCTCCCCTCCCCCTCCTTGTCCATTGATAAAGTGGAGGGTGATTTGTGATCCGCCTCGCTGTGATTGCGGAGGGAAACAGCCATCTTGGCTTGTCTTAGTAGTAGATTTGTTTTTCTAATTTCTTTATACTTGAAGGTTTACCAGCTGCTTTATTGCCAGAGCGAAGCTTACTTGCGGTCTCTTTTCTTTTTTCCTCCCTCCCCCGCCCTGCACCCCCTCCTTTTTGTTCCTAGAGACAATCAGTGTCTCTGGTCCCAGCTGCCACTGCTGATTTTTCATTACAGTTTAATTTAAAACTGGGATTGGAATGGAAATGTCTTTTTGCCATTTGGGGTTTGCGAGGCCTGTGGTTTTATTGCCAAAGGCACAAATGTTAGTTACTACTGTTTTTCCAGAGTTTGCTGGGGAGGGGCGGAGGTAGAGATGTGAGGGGTGACAAAGGCAGCTGGGACTCCCCAGAGGTGGGAGGGGAGTTAGAGGGGAAATCCCTTTCTGAAGGCAACCTTATTCTGAGAATTGTTTTGTCTGATGTTTTCAAGAATCTCATTTGGTCCTGGAGGAGGAGAAGCTAGTGGTGCATCACCCTAAATGTCCTTCCCTGTAGGTTAACTATTTGTCGACCCAGCGAGCGAGGGATCTAGATGGAGGGTGACCTCCAGGTGGGCTTGGCACTGCTGTGGAAGATGGTTTTGAGTTTAAGTAATGGTACATCTGTGACTCCCCTTGACTGCGGCTGTCAGTGGGAACACCCAAGGAGGGACTGCTCTGTGTACAGCCTCAGAGGGACCAGACTGTTTATAATTTCCATCACATATCATCTTTCACTAGCTTCTGCCTTCTTGCTCCTCTTCAGTTCTCGAACTGCAGTCTGAGAGTTTATTTAGAAGCTTCCACCGGCGGTGGAGCCCGGTCCAGCTACAAGATGTTCTCTATAATTCTTCAGAAGGTTCTCGATGGTGGACCGAGGGCTGGGGAGGTGGCTCCGTCTGTAAAATACTTAATGTAAGCATTGGGGCCCTAGCTGTGTGCTCAGAACCCAGAAAAACAAAGACAAAAACTAGCAGCAACAAAAAGTCCTGGCCACCATTAGCGCAGCGACTTTAATCCCTGCCCCGTGGAGGCTGAGACAGGAGGGACCCCTGGTACTGAAGCGCCTGGCCAGCCTCGCCTAATCGGCAAGCTCCAGGCCAATGAGAGCCTGTCTCACAAAAAAGGATAGAAGGTTGCTGAGGAATGATGTCTTAGATTGACCTTTGATCTCAGTGCGCACACCACGCAGGCAACGCACTACGCATGCACGCACGCACATGGCTACTACTTTAGTGGGCTGATTTGACTATATTCAAATCCTCCTAAAACTATGTTTGTATTACTTAAGTGTAAAATAAGAGGGAAAGACATTTTTAGCTGAAAGTACTCCTGCAGGAAGGGTGGGTAGGAAGAAAAGGAAGCCTTTGCAAGCCCAAATTTAAATACTTATTATTGACATTGAGAACAGTTGCTTCCTAGTTGTAGGGAATCTGCAGAAGCCAGAGAGTCTTATCTGTCGTGCTAAAAAACAATTACTGTCTCCCATCCCAGAAAGAACCCTGCTCTTCCTGGATACACCAGTTTGGGGTGTCAAACTGAATGTTTCATTATCTCAACAAATCCCGCTGACACACTGAACATTTCAACTTTCCTCCAACTGGACTTAGTTAGGCAGCTGAGAGACTGGTGAGCCTTCTTGGGGTAGACACATCTCACTGTCGTGGAGGAACAACTCAAAGGCTGTGGGAACTTCACTAGGTCCTTTGGGTTTCTGTTGTCAGCCTGCATGTTTTATGTGCTCTTGGTTAATCAGGACTTTTGGTCCAAAAGCATCCATGTCTCAGCTGGGTCCCTCTTCCAAACTGCCCCCGTTTGCCTCCTCTCTCACTGCTCTTCTGTTTCCTGCTAGGAGGAGGAGAGAAGTTGTTGGAGTAGTCTTCCTGTGAGTCCACCGGACAGGTTTCCAAGACCCTTGTGGTCATCTTCAAAACCCACAAGGACATTGCAGTAGTGGTTGTAATTCCCTCACAGAAGCCATCCCACTACAAAAGGAGAGAGAGCTTTGTTTTTGTTTTTGCCCTCTCCATAGGTCAGAGTTCATGACACACACAAGGAGAAAGAAAACAATAACACGGAGAGGCAAGCATTTTAACCCTCCCCTCACCCCCAGCTGCGCCCCCTCTGCTCCAACAGTCGCCAATAGAACAAACAAGTGTCTCACGCGCCCACAGCCGTCATTTCGGAGAGCTTGTGTGCTACTAAACTGTCTAGCATGTATCTGACATATGGGTGAGTAAACTCACTCACTCTCCAGAGAAGGAGTCAATGGGTATTTGAAGAAAAGGAAAGAGTTATTTTGGGATGCACACCATTTTTCCTGGGTGAAGAAAATTCCTTGGCCCTCACCTTTTGCCAGTCAAACCTCTGCTTTGGGATAAGTTTAAATTCCAAACAATGGACTCCAAGGACTGCTGGGTCTATCCCACGAGGAAGGAGGTTACAGCTTTAAATACTCTCCTAAGGGACCACATGTTGTGGTCAGCTCCTGACAAAGCAAACACTGCTGTCAGAAGTTTCCCAATGTTTACCAGGGCAAATTCAGGGGAACTGTGGACTGAGTATTAGCTGTCCAGTATGACAGGGAGATGTGTGTTTGATCTTCCTCTGTGCTACAAGACCCTCTTCAGAAATCTCTTGGAAGTTCTCGTAGACTTGCGTTAGTGGCCACATATGGGATCCATTAACTGCTCATTTCTGCTTGTTCTTAGCAAATTTTTGTCTGGTGACTGTGTCTGAACTTTGGGGTGTTTTTGTTTGGCTTGACACCACAGAGAAGCCTGTTGACTGGTTTGAGTTTTGAGAAAATATTTAGCAACAAGCGGTTTGCGGTTGGGGTGAGACAAGAAACTGTGATTAAAAGTTGGTGGACCATTTGCTCCTCTAGGAAGCAGGGGGACAGTTTTCCTCTTCAGATTTCAGGGGATTTCAGAAGCTGCCAGGGAGCCTTCTGGGGAAGTCTTTTTGCCTTCCTCGATGAAATTAATATGTAGGGGCTTTCTGCCTATATCCACCTATGTTTCATAGTAGATAGTTGGGAGAGCTGATCTGCCAGAATCCTAGAGTTTTGTTTCCTTTAGGACGAAACAACAATACTCTCTTTCGAAAGACATGCTAATAATCCCAAGTTAAGAGGTGTTAAATAACTACATTGTAGTAATATTTGGAGCTAAAGTTACTCTAAATGTTTGACAGAAGCAAAAACAAAACAGGTTTGAAGGATGTTAAAGGAGGATGACAGGCTCAGAGATTTAGATGAAAATTAGCATTTCTTTTTGTGCTTTAAAGTAATTAATAAATTAAACACAACAGTCACCGTTTTCACCCACAGCCAGCATCAGGGGGCTTCAAACATTGCTTTTGAAGTGGCCCCCAACAGGGAGGACCCCACAGTTTAGGGTACTTTATAGTGGTAATACACTGTCTGGAAAAAACAGATGCCACAAAATTGCACAGATTGTGTCTTTAAGCATCTGAAACCCTAAAACTTCAGGGGGGCCAAAGAAAGTCTCAGCCTTTTGATTGAGAGAGAAAGGGTGAGGGAGAGGATGAGAGACCTAAGGTATTAAATTGAAACAGACCCTTCATTTCTTTCCTTCATTTCTCTCTTCACCTCAGGAGACCCAAGCTAAATTCCTCTTAGGTCACAGCCAGACGTGGGTTTGATGGTCTCAAGCCACCTTTTAACTGTACGTTCATCCCATAATAGAAGATGAATAAAGATGTCAGACTTCATCCATATGATATTCTGACACACACGGCTCTCTCTGTGTGTGAAAGAAAACTCTGGTGAAGGTGGACCACAATGGGTTCTACAGAGCAGGGAACTGCAACACACCACAGACAGTCCATGCTCATAAACAGGAACAGTGTGGGCTTGTGAGCTGGCAGCTGGCAGAGATTCAGCTGTCAGTGTTTGCAGAAAAGCAGCAACTGGTCTGGTGCAGTTCAGGGTGGACTACTCTCCTACAGCCACCACTGTCAGATGTCTTGTGAAAATGGCTGTTTTCCAGGACAGGCAGAGACAGACCTGTGCTTAGAGGAAGGTATCAGAAAGCGAGATTCAGTTCTTGTACAGAACAAAAACTCCATGCGTACTGATTTGGGGATTATGCTATTAAAACAGACTCGTTTATCTTTGTCCTAACTAGGCAAAGGACCAAATATAACAACTGGAAAGCAAAGAATACCCTGCCAAATATTGATATTTCCTTCCCTCGAATACTCGTGGCTATTTTTAGTTTGTTAATGTAAAATGCCAGCGAGATGAAAAGTGAAGTGATCCGTTTCTAGAAGAAAAACCAGTTGAATCTTCATTAATAATTCCCGTAGAACGCTCCATGGGCCTTTATCTGACAGCCTGACAAGCTGAGCTAAACAACGGAGACTGTAGGAATGTAAAAGACATAATCTTAACACTGAACCTTCTGAAGATTTGGCTGTCATTTTACATTAAAGGCGAGGAATAAAAACCTCCCCTGAAACACAAAGAGCTTGCAGCATGATGGGAGGGATAAAGCTGAGCCGGAAGAAAAGGCTGACATCAGAGTTAGCAAATGGTACTATCGAGGAGTACTGAACAGCAAAGCCTTCTTCTTGTGGCTAGCCTGAGATGTTTGAGATGGAAAGATACTATGAAGGTTATGATGGGATCCAACTGAATGATTCCTGTGTTGGCTCACAGAGCTTCACTATCAGGAAGGACGTGCCGTGGCACAAATGTCATACTAGCCAGTGTATAAAATTAATTCAAAGATCTAGGCCCTGCTTATATTTCTATAGCAATTTTCCCTTCTCAGTGCCTTTTCATACTACAGTATCTCAATGGATTTTCTTGGCAAAGCCAGGAGGCAGTCAGGGTAAGTATGATCACACTATTTTACAAATGAGGGAGCCATCATTCAGAAATACTGAGGGACTCGTTCAAGGTTAACAAGTTGGGAAAAGTCTGATTGGAGATTAGGTGCAGTTTTCCTTCCTCTGTAGCTGTAATCTCAGTAGGTTTCAAAATAAAAACCAGTGCAAGCAGCAACACTTGAGCAGCCTAATGTCTGTCCAAAGTTATAGCGTTGGTTGGCAGCAAAGAGATAATGTTAGTAAGAATACAACAAAATCAAAGAGGAAGTGGCCAGGAGAACACAGGTTGCTGTTCTTCGGAGTGTCTCCTTGATGGGTATTTTTAGAAAAATTCAGGAGAGAAGCAATCTCTTACAGCACTGTGGTTGCTTTTTCCAGTTCTCATCTTATAACTAATACTAATGTACTAACAAGGACTTGCACACACATGTACCTTAGGCCAGTCTGTTTTCTAAGCCCTTTATATTGATTAATTCATCACTTAGTTCCATGAGGAAAGTTTTAGTATTTCACCATTTTATGAGTAAGGAACTCATGGCTTTATCTCAGTTCTCAACTTGGAACAAAACCGAATTGTACAGATATCTATTAGGGCCAGCTGTTGCAGAAGACCCCTTGACATCTCAGCCAACATATGGTGGGGGGGGGGTGTTGTGTTGTGTGTGTGGTGAGGGGAAGGTGGGCCTCAAAAGGCATCTCTCTCTCCTCATTCTCTCTCACTTTATCAATATTTCCTGGGCACACCCTGACATGTGCCCGCCTTTGTTAATAACTCTCCGGTGCTGTCAGAGCAAAGGTTAGCCTGCAGCTTTCTCCCTTTCCTGCTGCTTGTCAGGAGAGGAAATAGCAGCCTTCAGAGGGACCTGACACCGGGGTGGGGGGTGGGGGGAGAGCTGGAAAGCGCTAGGGGGTCAAGGGGAAGAATGCAAGGAGCAGTGAAAAAGTCCAGATAGTGGCCAGCCGGAGCGAGGCAGGAAAGGCCCTTCGGCGTGTGCTCCTCCTGTTTGCTGCTTTAGGCTCCTGCAGGAAAGGAAAAACCACAGCAGATTTTACTGTGACCACAGCCCTTCGAACTGCTAGAGAACAACCCAAAGCTTCAGGGAATGCATAAGCCTCAGCTATGAGGTTGCCCACCTCCTGTCTACAAATAGACCGAGAAATGTAACTAAACGGATTCGTATTGGTTAAATAACGGTCTCATACATAATTCATTACCAGTTCCATTTGATCTAACAACCTAGAGGGCAAATGTGCCTGTGTGTCGTAAGAGGTGGCATATGAGGATGATGCTTCCTGAGAAGGGCACCTTACGAAGTCTCCTTGGGAGATTCCTTTTAGTGCATCTCATTGGAGAGTGGGCCACCAAACTTGGCCCTGCTAAGGATAGGGTATGAGGCATAGATTTCTTCTCCATCTGTCTTGGCTGCTTTGCTCTGCCACGGACTTGGCCTGCAATGGGAATGTAGCCCCCTGACCCCCCCCCCAAAAAAAAAAAAAGATCATTGAGTCCTGACGTCAGCCTCACCTCAGCTAGTTTTGGTCAGGGTTCATTCAGGTCTCCTGAGTTATGAAAGGACATCTGGATACAGGCAACTAAATGACAGACCAGGAGGTCGCAGGTTAAAGGGGTGTCATTGATTGTTTTGCTGGTGATGCTTCTAATTCCCATTAACTTTCACTAAGAGTTATATGCATGGCTCATGGAGGTGGGGAGGCACACTTATTAACTGTGTCTCTCCAACTGGCAGCAAGTTCTGCCATTTGTCAGCGAAGCTCCGTGTTCTCAGAGCACGCGGTTACAAGGATCACAGCTTTTGAGTCAGAGGATGGGGGTTAGATCCTTTTACCGACTCTCCTACTTTACAGAAGAGGAACCAGGCCCTGTGAGGAGAATCACTTCTTCCGGGAAGGTCATTTAGTTAGTGACAGAGAGGGTGTAACCCACAGTTTCTTGATCCAACTGCCCCTCCTAATGCTCCAGGAGCCACGGTGTGTGCCAAGTCTGTGCTGCCTTGGACGTGTGTGGAATTTGAGACACATTCAGTGGCCAGAAGCTATGGGCAGACTATCTTTTAAAAATGCAAATTGCTATCTACTAAATAAAATGAGTGTGTGTTTTCGGAAGTTAGTTCAGCTGTAGCTAATAGGCAATGGTGTTAATTAGTCTGAGGGCATAGGTCCAATTTCCACAAGGGCCAATTAGCTTTGCACAATGGGAAAGAGGCTGTTTCCTAGACTTGTACCATACCCTGAACTCAGCCAGCCCTGTCCCTGAGGATACCAGGTAAAGGAGAGATTACACAGGACAAACCCCGTTCCTTGCTGGAAAAACAGCTCCGGGGCATTTGTCAGTGGAATCAGCTCAGGGTGTTCAGGTGTTCAGGGCAGATGTTCTATGAAAAGTTTGAGTTGGATCGAAAGATAGGGAGAGCTTTGTTGTAGCATTCTTACATCTGTTTTCTTCACTTTGACAAAGATTTTCACTTTAGGGTTCCAGATTAGCACTGAAGACTCACAGAGGTAGAATTATCTCTGTGTCCAAGGTCAGACATTAAGAGAGCCTGCTTTAAGACCTGTATCTAAGGCTTTGGAACTTTTCACTAAACTAGACAACACAGTTTCCTAGAAGCAGGAAAGTCTGGCTTTTACTTGCCTGGAGGAAATAAAAGTGCTCTGAGATGGATCTATTTGCTGCCTATCGCTCAGCTACAAAACCAGCCTCTTGCCCTATGAAAAAGAGCAGTTCTCTTTAGCAACCTGTAAACATACACAAATGGGAGGTCTCCAGCAGTCCTGCCCTCAAAGGCCACATCCCTGTTTCACTAGTCAAAATTGAGACACATTGATTGGGGGGAAGGAAACTGTGGCCACAGATGAGAAAAGAACATAGAGGATAAACAGGCTGAAGCATGCCACACCAGACACTCTCACCTCTGTCACCCCTTGTAATCAGTGTGTCAGGCCATGGTCACTGGGAAGGTCATAGGTCACAGGGACCTGCTTGTGGTGATAAGCCTTCATAGAAGTAGCGAAGTAGCTGTCAACATCAGGTATAAAGCAGACAAAAGAGAAGCAAGAATCCAAGTGGTAACTTTAGCCTTCCAAAAGTTGGGCACCCTGTCTGTATCTCCCAACATCAGAGAAACATCAGAAAAGATCATGCTCCAATAAAAAGAACAACAATAACAACAACAACAAAACCAACCCCACCCTTCCAAACTGGGCCTGTCTATGGAGCCCTGGCTAGTCTGTAACTTGCTGTGTAGACCAGGCTGGCCTTAATCTCACAGAGTCTGCCAGCCTCTACCTCTCAAGTGCTGGCATTAAAGGCGTTTGCCACTTTGTTCCACTTTGTTGACTGTCTAGTGAGTGACTGGAATGAATTAACCACTGCTCAAAATACTATAATAACTTACCGCTTCAGTCAACCAGCACTTATATTGAATTCTTTTTGAAGAATTCATGACTGTAATACAGTAAGGACAAAGTTTTCTTCTTTTATTTTCTCCTCTATCTTCTTTTGATTCATGATAGAACAGAAAGGAACAGATAAGCTGGAATAGCTTCTAACACACCCAGCAAGGCAATTGCACGAAGCACCCCACTTCTATCTGAATGGAAATGTGGGACTAAAGCTGAAGTGATAGCAGAAATGTGGAAGATATTGGAAGAGTCTCAAATACTGCTGCATGTATTCCCCACCCTCTACCTCCCAGTGAATTTCTACCCTCTCTCTTCCTTATTTCACTTTGTATGCAATGCACCCCCTTGGTAAGGCGAAGATGGCCATTACTATTTTTGCCAGTTCTAATTCAATAGAATTATCCCTTAAAATAGGAGACACCTACTTCTGTTACAGCTCTGAACCACTGGTTCTGGCTTTGTCCTCTAGAGCCAAAAGCACCAATTCAAACCTTATGACCTATTATGTAATAACATCTAGCCATCTTTAGCTGATGGTCTTTATTCATTAATCTATTCCATTCTCTTTGTATGCTGTGTTACATTTAAAGTTGAATACATATATCTCTTCATTGAAAGGGTCCTCAGGGACATTAGTGCCAATGTCTCTTTTCCAATGAAAAATCCCTCAGCTCTTCTCATTTGACATAAAATATAGAAGACTTCACAGCTTGGTCTCCTTTCTCCGGACTCTACAAGGAATCACTACCATTCATGGTAAGTACTGAGGTTCTGTGTTAGGCCCTGTGTTAGAATCTACCATATTCTAAGTTATCCATAACCCATAAGATAGACATTGTCAGACCTGTGTTAGCTGTGAAGAGCTGGGGAACTGAGAGATGAAGCCACTTATTTTGGTTTGAATAGCTAATACCTGGGAAGTGAAATTCAAAGTTTCAGTGTGATCTTTTTGAGAGGAAGCTCCAGGATGTGAAGACAGTGCTCAGTATCTGCTTTGTACCTAACGGAGAAAGGGAAGAAGAAGACTAGCCCCCACATGACAGTGGTAGGTCTAGTGGTCACCATTCCTTTGGATATTCTACATTATGTATAGCCTAGTAAAGCCATTGTTAGCTCATATGAGTTCCTTTCTGTCATAAGTTTTTGAAAGGATTTTAAAAATCATTCACTTGAGAAAAAATTTATGAGTAACCCATTTAATTTATGGTTGGGAATGACTTCCTTGGCACAAGCATCATGCATAGTCAGGAATTCTTATAAAATGTGAATATCTAACATACAAATTATTTTCAAATGTAATGACATTTTATGAACTCAGAGCACAACAAATAATGTAGTTGACATCTTGTTACATTTTGTAGATGTTTAATTAAACATTTATTAATTTCAGTTTATCAGTTTTATATTTTGTAAATAGTAAATCTTTTGAAGTCTTAAAGCATTTTTATTGGCTTTTGGAAAGAACACGGGCTGTAAATGCTACATTGTTAATGACTAGATAACTCTGGGTCTTTCATATTCTCTGCCTGTGACAGAAAAACCATTATGGCTATGTATGGCTTAAAATGACAGTAGCTTTTTGAAAAAAAAAGGTATCCTGTTGATTTTTTTCTTTGCTCACCCCCTGTGGCTCTGGTTGCACCACCTTCCCATTTTCTACATGTGGGAAACCAGATAAAAAGGGTTGAACAAAAACTGTCTGCCCTTTCAGTGTCTCTTGATTATTCTGACTGCTGTTGTTCTTGGTGGGCACCTCAACTGTGCTGGAGTGCTTTTCCTCAGCTATAATTGAAGAAGATAGCTCCTTCTGAAATTGGGTAAAGTCGTGTCAGTGTTGGTCTCATGAGTGGCCAGTGAGAGAGGCTGAAAGGTGTACCTACATGATGTTGGCACCTCTGTTTGGATCTTGCCCAATAGGAAAGCAGCCAGACCAATTACTGTCCTTCTTCTATTCTACATCTCTCCCAGAGAAGTCTGTTTGCTAGCCAACTGGGTCTATCTTACTTCTTAGCAATCCAGGAACAGGGCAGGCATGGGAATGCACCATGTTGTGTTAATTTGTGTCTTTCTTTCCCTGCTATTCATTTTCAGTACCTTATTTCATGTCTCTTGGTTTTCTTGCTAGAAAACCCAGTTAAGAGACAGCCACGCACCAAGTTGCCATTCATGGATTTTGCACTGAGTGGCTCTTCTTGGTAGGATTTTAAACTATGCTCTGGCTACCTTTACTGCTACCAGCTTCCACCTTTGCTTTCTCATTGGTTTTCATTCCTGGCTCATCCTTAGCTTCATTTTTTAGAAGATAGACCTAGAAAATATTGAATTGCCTATTGACTAAACGTCAAAGGCCACTAAGCTAGATTTCTCTTCTCTTGTCTATGTATGATTAGATTTTTGACCCCAATTGCAAGATCATTTTATTTATCCCTGTTAAAGCTGATCATTTTAGTCAGCTCATTATTGTTCTTGCTTGTCAAAAACATTTAGAACTCTGATAGAGTCATTTTCCATATTCCTCTTATCTTTGAACCATCTATAAATTCTATGAGCCATTTAATTTTTCCTTTATTTACAGATGTTTATGTAGGTCATGGTGAGTGAAGGAACCTAAGGCAATCTGTGGACTCCTTGCCAGATCTATTTCTTGTCAGTTAGTCATATTTATTTATTTTCTCCCTAATTCTATTGTCTTCAGGCCCTGTTCTATTGTATATATGGACCAGCAGTAAGTACTTACTGGGGCAAACAACCATGTTAAATGCTAAATGTCCTTTCTTGGGACACTTGAGATATTGCAGAATTTTCACTGGCGAGACATCCTCTTCTTTAAAAGAATGTGGGCCTGTGTAAAGATGTTGCACAAGAAACCTGTTTGGAGGGCCAGCCATCAGATTATAGAGTGGGGAGCTGGTTGGCCCCCCCCACTCTATAATCTGCAGAGAGAAGAGAAGCAACTTAAGATGTCCTAAGAAACTAGACAAACTAGAGGAAGATTCACATTCTCCCCCCTGAGAATTGAGTTTATGAAGAAGGTGTGAATTTAGGAACGAAAATAGCCTCCATTTTAAGCACCTACTGGTGTCGATGAAAATTCTTTGCCAATTCACGAAGTCCTATCGTGGTTGCAAATTACCCTGTCACAATAATTGTTTCCTGTTAACTTTTAAGGTTTATTGATGGCAAGAAGAGCAGCTGGCATTTCTGGTTTAGTATATGGAGTTTCAGTAAATGTCAAACACAGATTTCTTAGAAGGAAAAAGGGGAAAAATCAATGGGAAGAGAAAACTAAAAGAGAGCAAAGGCACGGAGAAACAATACCACCGGTGTGTTCTCAGAAGTGCGCAAGAATTCTCTCAAAGCTGATGCTTTTACAAGCAAGCATTCATGTGGTACAAGACAAACACCACTTCTCAGAAATCAGTGCAACTGCCACAGGGGGAGAGGTGAAATAAGACACAATAGAAACCTCTGAAAATAAACTAAGAATAAAAGCCGCAGAGTTAATCACCTGGCTAATTTAGTAGCTACTTTGGTACAATTCACAGAGAGCAACACAAACCAGAATAGACTTTGATACAGGAGCAAACCAC
Source organism: Lophiomys imhausi (assembly GCA_907164525.1). Lineage (NCBI taxonomy): Eukaryota > Metazoa > Chordata > Mammalia > Rodentia > Muridae > Lophiomys > Lophiomys imhausi. Next base: position 8,452,931 of record CAJQZJ010014103.1, on the reverse strand, counting down.
AGGTTATCTTTGTGAAAAAGCTAGACTGTCATTACCAGGTGGATGGGTCCCCGAGAAAGCCATTGATTATGTTCCTTGGACTCAGAGGGAACAGGCTCATTGGATTCTTTCATTTAAAGAGCTCGGGACTCTCAGATGTGTATCCCTCCCTTTTTTTTTTTTTTTTTGACTCTTATGGTTTCATCCTTATAAAATAGTGCTAACCAATTCTAAACCTTGCTAGAAATAGGGAACCCTAAGTTCATAAGCACACACGTACACGAGGAGAATATTTAGGCAATACTCAGTGTCTGGTCCATAACCGAATTTAGCTGGAGAGGCTCAGTCGGACCTGGGGGGGGGTGGAAAGGTCGCACATCTGGTCTCAACAGCTGCCTGGTAGCTTCCTGGCAAAGGCCTCATGGGTGGCAGTTGAGCTGCAGATTCCACCATAGGGACCTGGAGAGAAGGAAAACAGGAAAAATTACACTGTTTGCAACTCAAATAAATCCCTGAGGATTTATGACTTAATCTCTGTGCGATATCACTGAAAGACACACAATCCAGTTAACTGAAAGTAATTTAAAAAGCAATTTTAATCTTGACTTACTCTCTCAAGAAACATTAAAGGGGATCCAATTCATAATCTACAGCCATTCATGGAAAAATCCCCCTTTCTTCTCCTTTCAAATATTTTATACACACAGTGTCCCACACCCAGTTCCTCGGGAACTTCTCTTCCCATATCCCCCACTCCACCCTCCAGCTCCCCAACTCTCAGGAACCAACACCTGCACAGCCTCTGTCTTCCTTCCCTGGGGCCACCTAGACACATCTGTGTGTGACATTCTGAGGATGTTGGAGACCCCACAGCTCCCCACTGGAGGAAGCTCAGAGATCCCACTAGTGAATAGTTCGTAAACTCCCCCACTTTTGAGTTCTTTTGTGACGTTTCCAGATACAATATAGAGCATCTAGTTAAACTTGACTTTCAGATAAATGATGGATAATCTTTCAGTGTAAATATGTCTCACATGCTATAGCATATATATGTACTTTTTATTTGGGACAGGGTCTTACTATGTTGCCCAGAAGAGTCTCAAATGTGCAATCCTCCTGCCTCAGCTACCTGAATGTTGTATATTTTTATTACTTTTTAAATCTGGCAACCATATAATAGTAGAGACTGATTCACCAAAAGTTTTTGTATACTTGCCACAAATAAGATAATAGCCTAGATGCTTTGGGTACTATCTGGAAGGAACAAAGAGAAAGCTATTTTGTAGTGGTATAGTATATCAGAGTCACTGTGCTCAGTTTTGCCCAGAAGAAAATGTCTCACCAAATAACTTTACATGCATAAAACATAAATTACCTTTTACATATTTTCTGCCCAGAAGTTTAGCAACTGTTTAACATAATCCTCAATATGTCACATTGGCATAAAATAAATATTTTAAATATAATTAAAAGGTCCCAAGCTCCCTAAAAATAATTGTATCACACGCACACACATACGCATGCACATACACACACATATATATACACCACATACACACACATATTAGGTTTTATATATATATATATATATATTAGGTACCTAATATATATTCATATTAATATATGTAATATTACCTAATATATATATTACCTAAGCCTGTTTGATTTCAGATCAGGTATGAGAAGCTGGTACATCAGTGCTTTATATACTCAATGCTGATTTGCATTGAAGGAACAGGGTTGGTTCCAATTCAGCTGTAAGCAAAGGAGCATTGGCATGAGACAAATGACTGAATCCACCTGGGCTGTTGTGTGAGCTGTGCTACTTGCAAAGGCTGTGTGACTGAGGCTAGGCCTGAGGGTTGGGGATGATGCAGGCAGGCGAGGCTGCAGGGATTTACCAAACTAGGCTGGTACACAAATGTGTGATCCCAACTAGGTCTGTAGGTTGGATATGGTACAGGCTGGCTAGACTTTGGGACCTCCCCAGGCTAAAGCAGAACATAGGATGTACAACTGGGACCAAGTCTGGAGGTTACAAATGGTAAATGTGTGGTAAGGCCCTTGGAACACATGAAACTGGGTGGCACACAGCAGGTGTGACCTAGGCTAGATCTGGATGCTGGGAAGGGTACAGGCAGGGAAGGTTCTAGGGAATTCACCAGACTGGACTGGAACATGGGGTGTGCAATCGTGGCTAAGACTAGAGATTGGATGTGATGCAAGGAGGTTAGGGCCAGGTGAACTAGCCAGAGTGGACACTCTCAAAATGCATCTAGAAAAATATTAGGTGCCCGTTCAATTTCTTGAGATTGTGAATTTTGTGTTAGTGTAAGTGCATCCACACACTGGCATTCACATAAACAGTCTCCTTTGAAAGAGACACCTCAGAAAATAATGTATTTATTTTGAAGCTGCTGCTCCAGGCTTGTTGGAGTCCTCAGGAGTCACTTTCAGCATCTGTTTTCGAGCCCATGAAGGAATCACTCCTGTTTTATTATCTCCTTTTGTCTTGCCCTTAGACTCTATCACTTTGCTGGATCTCCTGCTTTGCCCACCCTGCTTGGTGCTAAATGACGTTCGGCTGGCTCCAAAGGTCATCTCTGTTCTCCAAGGAAGAAGATTCACAACTACCAGGAATACAGTGACACCTCAATTAACAAATCCCTGGGAGCAAAGCTCTTTTATAATAAAGTGCTCATATTAAAAGTGAGATTAACTCCTTATAAATCATAGAAAGCTAAATGGCTTGTGTGCACTAACGGAAGGAAGACGCCTTCTCAGATGCTTTTCCTTGTCCTTGTCCTGTTCAAAGCAAAGCCTTTTCCCCACACCAAACTTCAGGCACCTTGCTCACTGTCCTCACCCTGGGCTTAAAGCAACATTCTCCTCGCCCTCACTTCAACTTACTTCATTCACACTCTAGTAACCTTCCTACCCTTTAAAGCCATAAGTAGTTTGGACTGTCTGATTCTGGACCTGATTATATTTTCCAGCAACACATTTATTTATTCATTTATTCAAAAAATATTTAGAGAAGGTCCCAGAGAATGTATTGCTTTAACCAGCACTTTGAATGGTGGTTGGAGTTAAAATATTTCTCCACTGATATAGGAACCCAGAGAATTATTAAGCGTATGCCGTATTTGTATTTTAGCCAACAAGAAGGTATGAGAAACTACTCTCCTCCTGAGTGATCAGCTTGATTTGGGAGAGAGTGGAAAGGGATCAAAGTGTCACCTCTCATGTTCCCAGGCTTCTGTGTTCTAGAGAGGAAAAAGGGTGGAGCCATGCTGAGTTTGCTGGAAGCCCATTTTCTCACAGCGATTGGGAGTTGCCTGGAGGAGTCTTTACAATTATGGTGTTTGCAGAGTGCAGCTTCTATTCTTTAGCATCAAGGAGAGCAAATGCCCCAGCATGGTAGAGGAGCAGTGAAAATAACATGTGTATTTTAGTGACTGTGTCTTCTATTAGAAACGTGGTTACAACAGTGTGCGGTTCCTCAAGCCTGGTCAAGGTTCTTCCCTAAGCTATAACCCTGATGCCACCACAAACAGCCATATAGTCCTTCAGCCTCAGCACGGTGTACTTTAGATTTATAATTTTCCATATTTCTCAATCAATTTTGGATGATTTTAAAGATTCGGCCTACAATTGCCTGTATTCCCGCTCCCCAAAAGGGTACTTTTAGCTAGTACATCTCTGAGAACAGCTAGCATTTAGAGATTCTAGAAAATGACATGTGGGGGTTAAGTGGACGATTAAACATAGCTTTTTTTTTTCTATATTTAGGGAGAAGTGGAGGTGTTCCTGCCTCTTCATATCTCTCTTTAGGCATAAAAGCAAGGATAAGTGAATAATAACACACTGTGGTGCTGGAGGTAACAGTGGCAGGCAGCTTGGCTGTCTGCAGTGTGGGACTGTGTGTTCTTAGCCTTTTTGAATGCAGATGAGGAGGTGGATTTTTACAGCAAATTTCTTTCAGACCTAAGTCCTTCTTACACATCCCACCTACTCTCAGTTGTGCACTCACATTTAGGGGTGTGGAAGGTGACTTCAAAGATTTCAGACATGGTACAAAATTGGCTTTGGAATCCTAAAAACTAACCCTATCATTTTGATAGTATATATTTATATATTAATAATTGTTCATAATGAAAATTGATTGAGTATCAAAAATGATCCGGACTGAAACTAGAACACTGAACAAATGGTCACAAATGACTGTTTTCTGATGAATAGAAACAAAAAAGAAAACACCTACAAACAGAACAAATGATATCTTTCTTTTTCTTAATGACAAAGAGGAAATGACAGAGCTTGGGCACTGGCTTATCCATCAGACTTCCTCACAGTTGCAGTTTCTGTTCAGTCTCCAATCACATGATAATTAGTGTCTCTTGAGGACCTCTAAGAGATGTGCTCTTTCTGTCTTCTCCAAACCCTAGCTTTCTGCTCCTCTCTCCTCTTTCTTTGTGACCCTGGAGAGTGGGGTTGAACCTAAGGCCTATTGCATGCTTGGCAAGCACTCTACCACTGAGCTACATCATCAGCTTCCTTAAGGCTGTCACTATGTTGTCTGCTCTAGCCTAGAACTCACCTCACAGCCTAGGCAAGACTTGAACTTGTGATCAGCCCAACTCAGTCTCCCTAGTTGCTGGGGGTGTAGGTTTGCGCCAATCATTCATTCATTCTTGGTGAATATGAAGTAGTTTCGGAGAAGGGTGAGGAAATCACCATAAATTCTTTTTTTTTTAATTATCTTGAGAGTCTCTCCTATAGAATTGCTAAATTTTTGGCCTCAAAGAATTTGTACACAATGGCAAACTATTTCTTTTGTGATTTTTGTACTTAATGAACCGGACACCCCAAAAAATGATTCCAGAAATTTTCAGCATGCATAAAACTTATCATCAAGATCTTAGAATTCATTGTTGTGAGTCTTTGAAAATGAAAGGAAACAATGTCTATTGCACACATGCTGGGGTTTGAAATTTTCCTTCTCAAGCTATGATGAGGTTCTCTGGGAGGTAATGGCTGACACAAAGGCAACATTGAAAAGAAGTTTTGTGGGGCTGGAGAGATGGCTCAGCGGTTAAGAGCACTGGCTGCTCTTCCAGAGGTCATGAGTTCAATTCCCAGCAACCACATAGTGGCTCACAACCATCCATAATGAAATCTGGTGCCCTCTTCTGGCCTGCAGATATACCTGCAGACAGAACACTGTATACATAATAAACAAATCTTAAAAAAAAAAAAAAAAAAGAAAAGAAAAGAAGTTTTGTAGACTAACAACTGATTAGAATTCTTCATAGATCCCTAAAGAAAAAATGTGGGCAATCCAAAGAGATTCAGGGTTACAACATGGAATTTTACATGCTAATATGTTTCCTAAGGGGGGGGGGGAGGGAGTGAGCTAGAACTGTAGTCAAGAGGAGAAGCAACTGACCCTTAAAGGCCAAATGATGAGAAAGGTCATTGTGAGGAGCCTGAACAGCAGGAGAACTTATTAGAAGAGTCAAGGAGAAAATGGAAAGAGTAGGGGAAAATGAAGGGGAGAGATTGTGTTTTGAAGCTAACAGAGTACTTTGAATACAGCAAAAGAAAGGCTAACTGAAGAATGAGAAAACTGTAAGAAAGAATGGAGTCATGATGTTGGAATTAGTGCAGCTACACATGTTCTATCCAGCTGTGTATAGTTGTATATCCCAAGAGGAAGGTGCTTTTCCATGTTGGCTCATAGCATGTCTCCTAATAGTGCACAGAACAGGTGTCATGTAGTTGACCAGGGGAGATTAGAAGGTAAAAAGTATATGGCCTTGGTTATGTAGTCTTCTGGAAGGGAGTTAGAATTCTAACGCAGGTGGATTTGGGAAATGGTAGCATTGAGTGCTACCTCCCACATCTCGTACCATGAATGTCTGGAAGGAAGGCTGGCTTTCTGGCCCTAGCTTTTGTACTCATTTACTACATGACTGGCCAACTTGCTTAAGTCCTTTAGAGCCTTGGTCTCCTTGATAAAATTTGAAATATTTTCCAAACGATAGCCGCAGTGCTCGCCTGCACCGAGTAGGTATGTCTGGATGGTTGATGGGTAGCTTGCATTTCCAGTGACTTTTCCATGTATACATGTTAGCCAGTTTTGGTCCATTTTACACACTGTGAGTCTAGATACAACTTCCTGTTAAAAGTCCTTCTGTTGTAATATTTGAAAGCTACTACAAGCAGAATCTTTAGAACATTTCCCCATTATAAATCTATAATGTTCTGCATGAATCTGTCCCACAAACATTTATTTTTTTCAATGCTAAAGTGTAAGCTCAGAACCTTGCACAAGCTAGGAAAGCGCTCTACATTATTGCATGGCTGCGTGCCAGTTTGTGAGTTTTTTTTTTTTTTTTTTTTTTTTTGAGACAAGGTCTCATTATGTAGCACAGGCTGGCCTTCACCTAGGGATCTTCCAGTCTCTAACTCCTGAATGATCCCCTCCACACCCAGATTTCTTGGTACCACTGTGTTGTTAAAGTTGTTTTTGGAGACAGTCTCTTGCCAGGCTGGCCTTGAATTCACTCTGTAGCCTAGGCTGTCCATGAATTCTTGATCCTCCTGCCTCTGTCTCGCAAGGGCTATGAGTGCAGTTATAAGCCACAACACCCATCCCCAGATGAAATTTGTACCAAAGCTGTGGCATGTGGTGAAAAATTAAGAATATTCATTGCCACAGAAATGATGTGTAACAGTCAAACAACTTGATGGCACAAATCAATCTGCGTTCCTAGCTCTCCTTGCTGAAGCTGGTAACTGAGGCTGGGGGTAAGAGGAGTGGGGGTGGTACTAAGATCTGAGATGGCTGCCTGCTGAGGATGTGTCCATTTGAGCTCAGCTGCAGATGTGCTGGCTGTTGGCTGGGCCAATCAGCTTTCCTCTAGGTCTTTCACATTCCTCCAGCCAGCCAGCCTGGTTATGTAATCGCAGTGATGACAGAGGGTAGAGGGAGCAACAGAGCACAAAAAGCCTTGCCAAATCTCTATCTATACATGTCAAGTTTGTTATTGTTCCACTGGACAAATTAAACTGTAAGACCTTGCCCAGTGTCAGCGTGGGAAGGCACACTTCCCAACGACGTAGGTTCCAGAGAGGCCATTCAAACACACGGATTCATACCACGAAGAAATCCTAAGTCTTATTTCTATAAAAGTGACCCAGCAGATTGAGCTATGGAACTTAGTTTGGTCAGTCCTAAGCAAGTCGGGAATTCAACCATAGCCTGGTTTATTAATATTTTAAAAAGATGCCAGCAGGTCTCTAAGCAGGGGAATTGTGTGAGTATAAAAGATGACCTAAAACTATTCTTTCAAGCCTTTCAAGGTTTTTCACACTTATAGTATGAGGCCATAGCTTTCCTGCATCTAATATTGCAGAATGAAAGTGTTTGTGCAGAGCCTGGAGAGAGTGGGGACCATTTCAGTTGTGCAACAGTGTAGAAGTTTTCTGCGTGGGTGCCAGGCGAACGCCTGTGGAATGGATGTACATTCCTAAGAACCTCATAGTGTAAAACTGAAACTCAAGCTCCAAGTCCACACTGAGCTGAATCACCTTTTACTAAACTAAAGAGGTAGTAAACTGAGACAATGGGGTAACTTGCCTATCTGATTGGTAACTTTGGTTCTGAGTACCTTTACCCTTCACAGGACTGTAGAGCCTTAAAATGAAATTATGAAAAGCACCCTGTAAGGAAATATCCCTGCATTATAGTACTGGGAGCCACATAAGAGCCATGCCCACTTTAGGCAGGCACACTACCACGGAACCACACCCTCATCTCAATAACAAACCTGTTGACTGGAGTTAGGCGACCCAGTGGGCGTTTTAATTATCTGTGAATCCAATCCATCCTCCCCTTGAAGGTGAAAGCTAGGGCCTTCCGGCTCAGCGGTGCCTTCACAATCCTGAAAGGTGGCCCAGTGTGAGTACTGCTTTCAGTGGCCAGCGCTGCACTGCCGTCTACAAGATTTAATAAGAAAAGAAAAAACAAACAAACTGTTCAGTGGCCAGCGCTGCACTGCCGTCTACAAGATTGAGTAAGAAACGAAAAAACAAACAAACAAACAAACAAACTGTTTACCTTGATGCTCTTCTTCAGTGAAGTACTTCACCTAAATAACTTTCTAGGTCAGTTTGGGCCCACTGTCCAAAAGTGAGTAAAAAGCAATATTGCAAAGACTGGAGAAAATGTGTGTACATTGAGTACCGCATACACAGAAGCAGTAATTTCTCTAGATAGATGTCCGTCAAGATGTCTCCCCAAGAAATGTCATTTGGGGTGTCACATTCAATTTCCAGAGATGTCAGTTAGCAGTCTGTAAAACATCCCCGGGATAACCCCTCTCAATAAGAAAAGCATGTCCCAGCTGCTGTGACAAGGATGACCTTGTCATAGACGTGCACCAAGCCAGCCACTCAACAACAGCATCCATTTCTGCTTCTATTTAGAGTCTCTGAGTGACAACCGTGGTCAGATGAAGGTGGAAAGGGAACAAAAACATGAACGCAGTGATTTCCAATACATTTTCCCCCTTGTCTTGGGGCGAAAAATTACACCATTATGTCATTTTCGTGATGTGCTCATCAACAGGAGTGAAAACCTCATTTGTCATCTTTTGGTGTGATAGGAAATCGGAGTTTAGGGAATTCAGGGGGGCTGTCAGCATTCTTCGTTGTCAAGAAAAAGAGCCGAAGGAAAGCAGCAGGAGCATGGGGGGCTGACGAGAGCCATTGGGCTATGACACCCTCCCCAACTGTGGCCGTGCATGGTGTGATCGTCCATTTCTCAGCATCCCAATCCAATTTGCAGGAGCTGTTAATCAGGCTCTTGTGCAGGCAAGATATAAATATGCCACTTATATCTGCAAATACAATAATGAAAACTGATATTTGTAATTGTATCTGTATGGTCTCACAGACTCAAAACGAAGTGGATTTCCAACTTAATATGGCTAAATGAGTTCTCCACCATGTGAGGCCCATTATGGTAGGACAGTGACGTAGCTCTCACACCCTGACATGATCTCTGTCACTGTATGATTGAAGTGTTTTTGTCCATGCCTGCAATTGCCCTTCCTTAGTTTCATCCCCATCTTTCATGCTGGAAAAGTATATACCCAGTTCTTTCCACCTGCTGTAGTCTATATGGCTGTTGTGTCACCCCAAAGAGAAGGTTCTGGGGTACATCCGGCCACTCACTTTCACAGATAAGCCAAGTGTCTTCCTGTGGGCAGCCTACACAATATTTTCTCTTATTGTAAAGAGCCCAAGGTCTCAGTCACTTGACTGCCAAATGATGGGAACTTTGGCAATCCCCACCATTTATGACCCTAGTTTAGTGACAGGCCAAAATCCAGAAGCATTGGTCCAGCACTAAAATTCACTGAGACACAATTAAGTCTTTGGTATGGGCTCACTTGAGTATGTAGATGGGAGAAAGAATTCCTGAAACCCATGACAGCTCACCTCCCTCCCATTCATCTCTCTCTCTCTCCCCCCTCCTCCCCCATCCTCTACCTCCCTCCTCCTCCCTCCTCTCTTTCCACCTTCTGCTAGCATTTCTATCTTTAGGCTGTTTTTTCCACTGGAATGGAAACTTCTTTCAACTCTTCCTCTATCCCAGTCCACACAGACTCTCTGGTCTCCTTTCTTCTCTTTGAATTCAGTTGTGTATTTTTAAATTCACATAGCTCTATGTCGCTCTCTCTCCACATTGTGCAGCACAGAAGACCCAAGGATGCCCAGGGAAGAAAAAATACCCTTCTCCTTGGGTTGAGCAAAAAGAGAAGGGAAGAAACACAAAAAATATGAACATTAATTTCTTGGTTTTTTTCTTTTCTGTCCTTTTCCTCCCACCTCTTTCTTTCTTCTTTTTCTTCTTGTTTTAGAAAGGGTCTCATGCAGCCCATGCTGGTCTTATTCATAATATACAAGCCAAGGATGACCTTGAACTTCTTCTTTTCCTACTTCCACTTTTGTAGTCTGCCACGCCTGATATATGCTGTACTAGAGATCAAACCAGGGCTCATGCACTCTAGACAAGTACTCTACTGACTCAGCTACATTCCCACTCACCCCTCATTAGTTTCTTTTCCTGAAACCTCTAGTACACTCCAGAGCCCATGCTTCCTCATCTGGTAGAGTTGGGGCAATAGCATTAAGTTACAGTAGGCGCAGGGAAAACACCATCCCCCAGCATGGAGCACATTCATAGCTGCATGGTTAAACTTTTCTCTGTCTCCTGCTCCCAGTGACATTTCAAAATTGTTCCTTCTTTATCAAGTAACTCTTTGGACTGTGAGGGAAGGTGACGGATTGTGGTGCTTGCTTAGGATTGTCTCTGAGGTAGCCATTGTCCTTGACATATACTCTTGTCTCTGTCACATGTCCTTACCATTTTGAAGGGAGGGGCAGTACTTTGCTTTTGCTGCAATTTATCTTAGTGCCCAATATTCAGTACTCAGTATTTATTGGAGCATGCTGCACTCCTGGGTTAAGATATGGAATTCAAGGTCCCTTGAAGACCATGGCAATTTACTCTTCATTCATCTCTGTTTCTCCACCTCTTGTTAGCCTTTAGATTGCTTCCTAGACATGTTCGTCAGTCACATTGGGAGGTCTCTGGGTCATGTTTAAACCCCCAAAGTGATAGGGTGTAGATAATGAGAGGATGGCTTGAAATGTCAGTACTTCCCATTGGCTGAGATCTGACATCATTCTTTTGGGGGGAAAGGTTTCATTTGAGTTTCTTTTCTAGCAACAGATAATACTTACATTTCTAGGTGCAGGGTGCCATCATGAAACTTGGCAAAGATCTTCTTAACAGCCTATAAAATATAAACGCTTCAAACAGTAATTCCCTTTGGAAGAGTTTTCTATTAGATACAGCTATGGTTTCCTTTTTGATGAAGTTAAACTTTGACAGTGTTTTGTCCCCACAGTTCTCCATCCATCCTTCAGTTGAACCCCTGCAGTTCCCAGTCAACAAGGGATTCTGATTCCTGAGTCTCAGATCTATCACAGTCTTGTTTTTCTCTTTAGAAATAAGAGAGCACACAGTCTTCATTCCAACTTTAGTATGTTACTCTTCTGTGCTGGGTTTTTTCTCCCGTGTAATCTTACAAATGGGAGGGGGGCATTTTGACTTATTCAGAAATTTCCCTAAACTCTTCAGCTCCTCACTTTTCAAGCAGCTACTTCTCATATTGCTATTGCTTTTTTCAAACAGACACAAACACACACACACACAAAAACAAACAAATACACAGACAAACAAACAGTGTGAGACCTTAGAGCACAGTGGTGTTACATTTTGGGGATTCACCTGGAACCATGGGGAAATGTTTCCTATCTCCCCAGGCCATTTTTGCCTCTTTTGGTAGACAGTACAACTTTGCCAGCAGACAGAAGGACGCATTGACAGGAAGATAAGAAGCAACTGTGCCTCAGTGGTCCAAGAACCACTGAAACTGAGGGAGGAAAGACAACCCTGGAAAGCCTAAAGCCAATTGGCAGATGGCTTCTAGGAATATGAAGGAGAATTTGTTCTCATGGCTCTCCCTTCCAGCTAACTCACTCAACCCACCACACAGAAGAAAAAATAACGTTCAGACATCTGATTTCCATGATAATCTCTTTTCTTTTCTTATTTTTTTAAACATTTATTTATTTATTTCTTCAAGTTATATCTCAGTCAAAGTGCTGACCCTCCGCCCCCTCCCGGTCCTCCCCTCCTACCCTGTTCCCCCCTTACTCTCCTATCTGCTATTTTGTTGTTGTTGTTTAATTTAAGGTGTATCTTTTTTCTCCCCAACAGCTCCCCCTTTTAGTCGAATAACAGGCTCTTTTTTCTTATAATAGTAAATACAATGCAAAACAATAAGAACAATTAGGCCACAATTATGAAAATTATAGGGTATAACATACTTTCCCAATGTCCAGCCCATATGTATTTGGCAACTGATATTAATATTCTATTGTCTATCTATCTCAATGAGTTGAAAGTTCTATACCTAACTCAGTTTCCATCCTAACTTGCATTATCAACTTAAAAACATCTTCTTAGATCTACAACATTTTTAAATTCCTAAACAACTTAAAATTTAACTGTGAGACTATAACTATCTAGTTTTCAACCACATCAGAGACCCAAGAAGAAGAAAAAAAAAAAAAAAAGAAAGAGGTAGGAGGAAAAGGACAGAAAAGAAAAAACAAGAAATTAATGTTCATATTTTTGTGTTTCTTCCCTTCTCTGTACAGAAAGTACAGAGCAAGCAGCTTCCAAAACTATGACAACTGGCTGACTGGACAGTCCTCAATTTCTCTCAATACATTGGAGCATCTATCTTCAGCCTTTTGGCCCAGTATCTCTGACAGACATACTTAATTGTAAAGCAGGAATTATGAAGGATTGTCTTGGCAGAGCTAGGCTGTAGACTTACTTGCTTCCATGTTTTGTCCATTTCAGACAGCATTCTGTCTACAGTTGAAGCAAGGGCTTTCCCTTGCCCAGTGACAAACTTGGCACTAATGTAGCCATCTCCAAATGGAGATTCTTCAATGCTCATCATCTACTTGGAGTAGAATGGGGGGTGCTGTCAGGAGCTGACTGACATGTCTCAATATAAAAAAAAAATTTAAGAAACATCTTTGAATGTCATATTCTACAGATCTCTTGAGATTTTTGAAGACCATGTATATATCTCTGTATATTTGAAAAAGGAAATGTTGCTTGTCTCTTAGCAACTTGATTTCTGATTAACTTAGAAAAGTTCTGTGATACACTACACTAATACCTAGCAAAATGACATGTTTGAATGATTATTAGTTTGCATTTCTTTTTTTTTTTTGGTTTTTCGAGACAGGGTTTCTCTGTGTATCCTTGGCTGTCCTGGACTAACTTTGTAGACCAGGCTGGCCTCGAACTCGCAAAGACCCGCCTGCCTCTGCCTCCCAAGTGCTGGGATTAATTACCCTAAATAGTTTGTGACAGTTGCTATCAAAAGGCCAAAACTTCACATTGCATTTTTAAACATTACATACGTACAATATCTTTAAAAAGTTAACCTTAATTTTGTATCAATATACAAAGGTAAATAACAATGTAACCAAATATAATCTTAATTTTGTATCAATACACAAAGATATAAGAGCATATTCAATAATATATAAATTTTTCTTTATCATTCCAATATTATGTCTATGTCCATTTTTTCCCAAGTCTTTTCCCCCTACAGAGGATGAAAAGGACAGAGAAAAGAAAAAGAGAGAGAGAGAGAGAGAGAGAGAGAGAGAGAGAGAGAGAGAAATCCCTGGGTCTAACCTCCAACACCTATTTAACAAGATCTTCAACAACTTGTAACCAATCCCCCTAAAGAACAACAAACATCTACAACATATTAAATGACCAAAAGGGGAAATAAAATAAAATTACCCACCCTACTTTCTGGGAATGGGACATTACTCTCTTAAATTTGCTTCCTGTTGATTTGGGATATAGGAAAACTGTTTGGGGGCCCAAATAAGAATGGAAAAATGGTTAAGCAAGTTAATAGTATCATTTGATGTTCAGTCCTTTTGTGCTCAGCTATTTAAATGCCCTGAGAAGTTTGAAGTCAGAGGTTGAACTTTAGGACTTTATTGAAGTCCTGGCTGGGACAGTCCATGGGGCTGAATCATCTTAGTTGGCCATTTTGAGTTGTTCTGGTTGTAGATTTTTGAGGAAACATCTATTGAGGAGGACTTTGAGGTTGGATCATCTGGATTACTTGTCTTCTTTGATGTCTGGTTCCTTTTCTTCTGAAGTATCAGTTGGCCCTGAACTCCTCAAATGGATGCTTTTAATCTCCTGAAAAGATAAGAACTAATCCCTGTCCTAATCCAAATTCTGGGGCACTACTTTTTCTTTTTGGCAGGTAATATCTTTACTAGAGCAAATTGGTTTTTTTTTGACAATATAAAAAGTATTATCTTTCAATTGACATTTTAAAAAAGCTTTTCATATTTTGGAACTAAATATACCTTTAAGTGTATATATTTTGAGATCACAAAGGACAATTCACTTTGAATTTCAGCATGCCTTTTGTGAGCAGTGTTGAAACTTAAATCATTAAAAATTCTATGTGCCTGCCTTTGTCTTCCAAGTATTGGGATCAAAGATGTGTGCCTTCCAATCATTGAGATTAAAGGTGTGTACCACCAACCCTGGATGAAAGTTTTTCTCTATTTGGAGCTTGCTTTGTGTTAGGCTGGCCTTAAACTCAGAGATCTGCATGTTTCTGTCTAAATTGTGTTGGGATTAAAGGTATATGCCTCTCAAGTGATGGGATTAAAGATGAATCATCATCACCCTGTTCATTGTAACTCTAGAATTTAAAAGACAACTAACTCTATAGTAATCCTCCAGTCTCTGCTGGAGTTAAAGGCATGTGCTAACATCACCCTTCTCAAATACTTTATCTTAGTTTCAAATTGCTTCAACTCTTGGAGGTTTAGAAAACCAGGTTGACCTATAGTGAACTTTAATTACTTACAACATTTTAAACGTTTTCACTGTCTTTTTTTTATACCAATGAAATTATCCTTTATATATAGGGAAAAAACTTTTTTTTAAACATTGTAAATATTTTAATGGTTTAAATGTTTATCTATCTTAGCGTTATAAAAGGTTCAAAAAATAATAGCCATCTAAATACACAACAAGTGTGAGGAACTGATCGTATTCACCAATTTAAAGCATAAGCTAATATTTTGCTATATTTTTTCCTCTGGGTGTTTTAAAATTAACTGATACTTTTTAATTGGCATACAAACTAATAGGTTTCCTTGTGGCTTTTTCATACACCATTTTAGTTTAGTTAGCCCTCCCTTCCTCTCTCCTCATCACCCCACTGCCAACCTTATTTAAACTTTCCACCCCTAATAGTCCCCCTACTGTTTTTATATCACCTGTATTCTAACATCACCCCCAAATCTAATAGTCCCCCTTCTGTTTTTATATCACCTGTGTTCTAACATTCCCTCTCTCACCTTTACTAGTCCCCCTCCTGTTTTTATATCACCTGTGATCTAACATCCCCCTCCCACCTCTAATAGTCCCCTTCTGTTTTTTTTCTGTGAAATCTTTTTTTTTCTTTTCCCTTTATTTTTTATTTCTCCAAGTTACATCTCAATCGCAGTCCCCTCCCTATTCCCCCCTCCAGTCCCAACCTCCCACCCTCAACCCCCCCCATCCTCTTCCTTTTTTTTTTTAAGTTTAAGGTATATGTTATTTCCCCCTACAGTTTCCCCTTTCAGTCCAATGAATGGCTCTTTCTCTTATAATAATAAATACAATATAAAACAACAGAGGTAATTACGCCACAGTTATGAGGGTTATATGGCTTAGCGTAAATTCCCAATGTCCAGTCCATATGTATTTGGCACCTAACTTTAACATTCTACTATCTAACCATTTCCATGAGTTTAAAGTTCCATATCTAACTCAACATTCACACTAACTTGAAACACAATTTTAAAAGCATCTTCTTAGATCTATAACACTCTCTTGACTCCTAAAAAACTCAAAATTTAATTATGAGACTCTAACTATCTGTTCTTCAACCACCTCAGAGACCTGAGAGGGATAAATATATCTGATTTTATAGGAAGTACTGGACCTGCTGCTTCCAAAACTAAGAAATGACATACCAGTGGCTTCCTTGGACTGTTCCCATTTTCTCTCCATACATTACAGCATCGATCTTCAGTCGTTTGGCCCCGTTTCTCTGACAGACATTGATTGTAGAGCAGAGGTTATGAAGGACTTGCCTACTCTGTCTTGGCAGAGCTAGGCTGTCGACTTACCTGCTTCCAGGTTTTGTCCTTTTTGGACAGCATTCTGTCTACAGTTGGAGCAAGGGGCTTTTCCTACTAAGAGATAGGCTTGCGACTAATTCAATCATCTCCCACTGGAGATTCTTCGATGCTCATCTTCTACTTGGGATAGAATAGGGGGTGCTGTCAGGAGTTGATATGTCTTGATATAAAAAAATCTAAAGTTATGAAAACATCTTTGAATGCCATATTCTGCAGATCTTTTGAGGTTTTTGAAGAGGACCTATCTATCTCTTCTATTAGGGTAAGCAGATGTTGCTTGTCTCTTAGCAGCTTTATTTCTGATTAGCTTAGAAAGTAACTATAATAGGCTGTCATAGTACCTAACAGAATGACTGGCTTGCATAACTATTAGTTTGCATTTCTTAATTATCCTAAACAGTTTATGACAATTAGTAGTAAAAGGCCGAAACATCACATTTCATTTTTTTTCTTTACCTCCTAACCCTTCCATCCCATCTCTCTGGGGTGGGGTGTCCTTATATAACAGTACCTCATCTCAGTTGAGAGGTTGTATGAGGGCCAAGAGCCTACTCATTCATTGGGGCTCTACGAGGCAGTACCATCAGTGAAAAGTGTCTCATTGCCTGGGAAAGAGAACTAAAAAACAAACAAACAAATAAGCAGACAAATAGATAAAAAAGACTAAAAAATATAAAGAAAATATAAAAAATAAATAAAAAATAAAAAGTCTATGTCCAAGTTCCCTTTGGTGTGTTAGTTGTAGTATTGATACCTTCTACTAGATAGCTAAAATCCTACTATAAGTGAATAGATGCCATATGCATCCTTCTGAGTCTGGGTTAGCTCATTCAGGATGAGCTTTTCTAGTTCCATCCATTTGGCTGCAAATTGCATAATTTCATTGTTCCTGATAGCTGAATAATATTCCATTGTGTAGATGTACCACAGTTTTTTAACCCATTCTTCGGTTGAGGGACATCTGGGTTGTTTCCAGTTTCTAGCTATTACATATAAGGCTGCTATAAACATAGATGAGGAAACTTCCTTATGATTCCGTGAAGAGGCATTTGGGTGTATACCCAGAAGTGGTATGGCTGGGTCCTGAGGCAAAGCTATTCCATGTTTTCTAAGATATCGCCAGACTGACTTCCATAGTGGTTGCACAAACCTGAACTCCAACCAGCAATGGAGTAGGGTACCCCTTTCTCCACACCCTCGCCAGCATGTGCTGTCATTTGAGCTTTTGATCTTAACCATTCTGACAGGTGTGAGATGGAATCTCAGAGTCGTCATGAGTTGCATTTCTCTGATGATTAAGGATGTTGAGCATTTCTTCAAGTGTCTCTCAGCCATTAGGGATTCCTCCTTTGTGAATTCTCTATTTAGCTCTGTCCCCCATTTTTTGATTGGATTATTTTGTTTCTTGGCATTTAATTTCTTGAGTTCTTTGTAGATTTTGGATATTAGCCCTCTGTCAGACGTGGGGTTGGTGAAGATTTTCTCCCAGTCTGTAGGCTGCTGTTTTGTTTGAATGACAATATCTTTTGCCTTACAGAAGCTTTTCAATTTCATGAGGTCCCATTTATTGATTGTTGATCTCAGGCCCTGAGCTGTTGATGTTCTGTTCAGGAAGTTGTCTCCTGTGCCAATGAGTTCGAGGGTTTCTCCCAATTTTTCTTCCAGTAGATTTAGTGTGACCGGCCTTATGTTAAGGTCTTTGATCAACTTGGACTTAAGTTTTGTACAAGGTGATAAGAATGGGTCTAATTTCATTCTTTTACAAGTGGACATCCAGTTGGACCAGCACCATTTGTTGAAGATTCTGTCCTTCCATTGTGCCGTTTTGGCTTCTTTGTCAAAAATTAGGTGGCCATAAATGTGTGGGTCTATTTCTGGATCTTCAATTCAATTCCATTGATCTACTGGTCTGTTTCTATACCAATACCATGCTGTTTTTAAAACTATTGCTCTGTAATAGAGCTTGAAATCTGGAATGATGATACCTCCAGATGTTTTTTAATTGTACTGGATTGATTTAGCTATTCTGGGCTTTTTGTTGTTCCATATGAAATCGAGAGTAGCTCTTTCCAAGTCTATAAAAAATTGTGTTGGTATTTTGATAGGAATTGCATTGAATCTATATATTGCTTTTGGTAGGATGGCCATTTTTATTATGTTGATCCTACCTATCCATGAGCATGGGAGATCTTTCCATCTTCTAAAGGCCTCTTCCATTTCTTTCTTCAAGGGTTTGAAGTTCTTGTTGTATAGGTCCTTTACTTGCTTGGTTTGAGTTACCCCCAGGTATTTTATGTTGTTTGTGGCTATTGTGAAGGGGGATGTTTCCCTTATTTCTTTCTCAGCCCATTTGTTTGTTGTATAAAGAAGGGCTTCTGATTTTTTTGAATTTTGTATCCAGCCACTTTGCTGAAGGTGTTTATCAGATGTAAGAGTTCTCTGGTGGAATTTTTGGGGTTGCTTATGTATACTATCATATCATCTGCAAATAGCCTACTTGATCATGGTGTATGATACTTTTGATGTGTTCTTGAATTCGGTTTGCTAGTATTTTATTAAGTATTTTTGCATCTATGTTCATGAGGGAGATTGGTCTGAAGTTCTCTTTCTTTGTTAGGTCTTTGTGTGGTTTAGGAATCAGGGTGACTGTGGCCTCATAGAATGAGTTTGGCAATGTTTTTTCAGATTCTAATTTGTGAAAGAGTTTGAAGAGTATTGGTGTTAGCTCCTCTTTGAAGGTCCGGTAGAATTCCGTGCTAAAGCCATCTGGCCCTGGGGTTTTTTTTGGTTGGGAGATTTTTAATGAGTGTTTCTATTTCCTTAGGGGTTATAGGGCTGTTTAATTTGTTTTTCTGATCTTGATTTAGCTTCGGTAGGTGGAATCTATCAAGAAAATTGTCCATTTCAGTTAAGTTTTCAAATTTGGTGGAGTATAAATTTTTAAAGTAGTATCCAAATATTCTCTGGATTTCCTCAATGTCTGTTGTTATTTCTCCCTTTTCATTTCTGATTTTGTTGATTTGTGTTTTCTCCCTCTGTCTTTTAGTTAATTTGACTCAGGGTCTGTCTATTTTCTTGAAGAACCAACTCTTGGTTTCATTGATTCTTTGTATAGTTCTTTTTGTTTGTAAGTTGTTGTTTTCAGCCCTACGTTTGATGATTTCCTGCCTTCTGCTCCTCTTGGGAGTGTTTGCTTCTTTTTTGTCCAATTCACCCAGTTTAGCTGTTAATTCGCTAATATGAGCTGTCACAATTTTCTTTTTGAAGGCACTTAGTGCTATGAACTTTCCTCGTAGCACAGCTTTCATTGTGTCCCATAGGTTTGGGTATATTGTGTCTTCATTTTCATTAGATTTTAAGAAGTCATTGATTTCCTTCTTTATTTCTTCCCTGACCCAGTGGTCCTCTAGTAAAGAGTGTTCAATTTCCATGTGAGTGTAGACTTTCTGTTGATTCTTTTGCTATTGAAGTCCAGCTTTATTCCATGGTGGTCTGATAAGATACAAGGGTAGTTCAATTTTCTTGTATCTGTTGAGGTTATCTTTGTGTCCAACTATATGGTCGATTTTGGAGACGGTTCCGTGAGGTGCTGAGAAGAAGGTGTATTCTTTTGTGTTTGGTTGAAACGTTCTGTAGATATCTGTTAGGTCCATTTGGTTCATGATCTCTGTTAGACTCATTATTTCTCTGTTTGGCTTCTGTCTTGATGATCTGTCCATAGTTGTGAGTGGGGTGTTGAAGTCTCCCACTATTAAAGTGTTTGGATCGATGTGCGATTTAAGTTTTAGAAGCTTTTCTTTTATAAATGTAGGTGCCTTTGTATTTGGGGCATAGATGTTCAATATTGAGATGTCCTCTTGGTCGATATTTCCTTTAATGAGTATGTAATGCCCTTCTCTGTCTTTTTTTTTTTATTAACTTCAATTGGAAGTCTATTTTGTTTGATATTAGGGTGGCTACTCCAGCTTGTTTCCTGGGTCCATTTGCTTGGAAAACCTTTTCCCAGCCCTTTACTCTGAGATAGTGTTTATCTTCAATAGTGAGATGTGTTTCTTGTATACAGCAAAAAGATGGGTCTTGTTTACGGATCCAGTCTGTAAGTCTGTGTCTTTTTATTGGGGAGTTGAGTCCATTCATGTTGATGGATATTAGTGACCAGGGGTAGTTATTTCCCATTATTTTGGTATAGCTGGCTGTCTTGTGTTTCTTTTTTGTTTAGTTGCTGTGGAGGTTTCTATTTCCTCTTTTTTCTTGGGTGTAGTTATCTTCTCTGTGTTGAAATTTTCCTTCTAGGATCTTCTGTAGGGCTGGGTTTGTTAGGAGATATTGTTTGAATTTGATTTTGTCATGGAATATCTTGTTTTCTCCTTCTATGTTGATGGAGAGTTTTGCTGAGTATAGTAGTCTGGCTGTGCACCTATGTTCTCTCAGGGCTTGTATGACATCTGTCCAGGCCCTTCTAGCTTTTAAAGCTTCTGAGGAGAAGTCAGGTGTAATTCTGATGGGTCTGCCATTGTATGTGACTTGGCCTTTTTCTTTTACAGCTTTTAATATTCTTTCTTTGTTCTGTACATTTGGAGTTTCAATTATTATGTGGCGAGAGGAGTTTCTTTTCTGATCTAATCTGTTTGGTGTTCTGTAAGCCTCTTGGATTTTTACTGGTATCTCTTTCTTTAGGTTTGGGAAGTTTTCTTCTATGATTTTGTTGAAGATATTTCCTGGACCATGGGGTCGGGAGGCTTCTCTTTCCTCTATGCCTATAATTCTTAGGTTCTGTCTTTTCATTGAGTCCTTGATTTCTTGGTTGTTGTGGTTGAGAGATTTTTTAGCTTTCTCATTTTCTTTGGATGTTGTAGTGATTTCTTCCATCGAATCTTCCATGCCTGAGATCCTGTCTTCCATCTCTTGCATCCTATTTTTCATACTCGCATCCGTAGTTCCTGTTCTCTTCCATTGATACTCCATTTCCTCTTTTATCTCTGACTGTGTTTTCTTTATTGTTTCCATTTCTATTTTCATGTCTTGAATGGTATTGTTCATTTTGTACATTTCCTTCCCCAGTTTGCTTGTTTTTGCCTGGAAATCTTTCATTGCTCTGTCCTTTTCCTGTTCAAGCTGAGTCATCTTGTCTTGGAGCTCTTTAATGGTATTATTCGTTGTTTTGACTTGTAAAATTGTGGCTTCTTTGAATTCCTTCATAGATTTAAGTTCTTCTTGAAGGGACTCTGTCACTTTCCATAATGTAGAATTGTCATTGTTTTCATGTGTTTTAGCTGTGGTGAGGTGGTTCGGGCTGGATGGAATAGTGTTGCTTTCTTTTGTTGGAGTCATTTCACTCTGTTTTTTTTTTTTTTTGTCTGGGGCCTCTGGCCATGTGGAGTTTTTTGGCTGTCTTCTGAACTTGGGTCCAAAGGGGGCGCTTTGGTGTAGGATTCAATTTGCCTTACTCCACCCCTATAAGGTGAGTCATTCAGCCCCGCCTCCTAGGTGGAGACCTAACTAATCCTGATTCCCGGGTCCAGCAGCATCCTTGTATGTCCGAGAGTGGGAAGGAGCGTCCTGCCCAGGGACCCTCAGTGTTCCCTGGGTAGTTGGGTGAGATTTAGAAGGGGACAGACCATTTGTACAGTGTCCTACAACACTGGCCACCCTGTGACTGTTAAACCCGAAATCAAAATACATCCGCGCAGGCCCCCGCCATCTTGGATCCCCTCGGGAAAAAAAACTTAAAAGCTGATATCCAGGAGTGTGTGAGCTATTTGACAACCTGCAGTCTAACATTCTAAACTGAAATTAAGACCATTTTTCCTTTCATGTCTGTAAGGTAAGTATGCCTTTGGTAAATTATCATTTGAAATTTTTATATTTTATTTTTATTATATTTTTAAGCTTAGTTACCCTTTTATTAAAAAATTAATTTGTTTTTTTTCAAGTTACCTCTCAAACATAGTTTTCTCCCTTCTTCCCTTCATGCCTCTCCTTCCCTTCTTCTCTTCCTTGTTCCCTCCCTCCCTCCCTCCCACCCTTCCTCTCTCCTTCCTTCACTATTCTTGTTCTTGTACTCTACTACTCCTCAGATGAGGTGAGCCCTCACATATCACTTCATCAGTCATGTGAGGGTCAAGAGCTTCCTCTTGTACTGGGGTTTGGTATGGCACACCATCTAGGGTAAGATGTTCCGCTAACCTACAACAAGTACCATGGCTCACTGATGGGTGGAGTTTTTCTAGGATAGTTGTGCTAGGTTCCTATCTGTTTGAGTCTGTGGGTTGTAGGATGGCTGTCCTGTGCTATATGGTTAATATCCACTTATAAGAAAATACATACTATGTTTATCTTTCTGAGACTGAGTCAGCTCACCTAGGATGAGCTTTTCTAGTTCCATTCATTTGGTTGCAAATTGCATGATTTCCTTGTTTCTGATAGCTGTTAGTATTTTTTTTTTTTTAATCCATTCTTCAGTGGAAGGGCATCTGGGTTGTTTCCAGTTTCTGCCTATTACAAATAAAGCTGCTATGAACATTGTTGAGGCAATGTCTTTGTGGTTTGGTGAAGAACCTTTTGGATATATGCCCAGGAAACGTATGGCTGGTTCTTGAGGTAGAACTATTCCCAATTTTCTAAAATATCTCCAGATTGATTTCCAAAATCGTTGTACCAGTTTGCAATCCCATTAGCAATGGAGGAGTGTTCTTCTTTCTCCACATCCTCGCCAGCATGTGCTATCATTTGAGTTGTTAATCTTAGCAATTCTGAGGGGTGTGAGAGAATCTCAGAGTCATTATGAGTTGCATTTCTCTGATGACCAAAGATGTTTAATATTTCTTCAAGTACTTCTCTGCTTTTAGAGATTCCTCTTTTGTAAATTCTTGGCTTAGCTCTATATCCCATTTTTTGATTGGGTTATTTGATATTTTGGTGTTTAATTTCTTGTGTTCTTTATGTATTTTGGATATTACCCCTCTGTTGGATGTCAGGTTGGTGAAGCTCTTTTCCCAATCTGTAGGCTGCCATTTTGTTCTAATTACAGTGTCCTTTGCCTTACAGAAGCTTTTCAATTTCAGAAGGTCCCATTTATTGATTGTTTGTCTTAGAACCTAAGCTATTGGTGTTCTGTACAGGAAGTTGCTACATGTGCCAATGAGTTCCAGACTTTTCCCCACTTTCTCTTCTATTAATTTTAGTGTGTCCATATTTATGTTAAGGTCTTTGATCCACTTAGACTTAAGTTTTGTGCAGGATTATAAGTATGGGTCTTTTTGCATTCTCCTACATGTTGATATCCCGTTAGACCAACCATTTGTTGAAGATGCTTTCCTTTTTCCATTGTATGGTTTTGGCTTCTTTGCCAAAAATTAAGTGATGGCAGGTGTGTGGGTTTATTTCTGGGTCTTTGATTCAATTACATTGATCAACTGATCTGTTTCTGTGCTAGTACCATGCTGTTTTTATTACCATTGCTCTGTAGTACAGCTTGAAATCCAGGATGGTGATACCTCCAGATGTTCTGTTTTTGAACATGATTGATTTAGCTATTCTGGGTTTCTTCGATTTCCATATGAAGTTTAGGATTGTTCTTTCGAGGTATGTAAAAAATTGTAGGAATTTTATTGAACTTGTATATTGCTTTTGGTAAGATGATCATTTTTATTATGCTAAACGTACCTATCCATGAGCAAGAGAGATCTTTCCATATTCTGATATCTTCTTCAATTTGTTTCTTTAGGGACGTGAAGTTCTTGTCGTACAGGTCTTTCACTTGCTTGGTTAGAGTTACCCCCCAGGTATTTTATATTATTTGTGGATGTTGTGAAGGATGTTGATTCCCTAATTTTTTCTCAGCCCATTTATCTTTTCTATAAAGAAGGGCTACTGATTTTTTTGAATTGATTTTGTATCTAGCCACCTTGCTTAAAGAGTTTATCAGATGTAGTATTTCTCTGGTGGCATTTTTGGGGTCACTTATGTATACTATCACATCATCTGCAAATAGGGATACTTTGACTTCTTCCTTTCCAATTTGTATCCCCCCGATCTCCTTTAGTTGTCTTATTGGTCTAGCTAAAACTTCAAGTACTATGTTGAAGAGAGACAGAGAAAGTGGGCATCCTGGCCTTGTACCTGATTTTAGATGGAATGCTTTAAGTTTCTCTTCATTTAGTTTGATGTTGGCTATCGGTTTGTTGTAAATCACGTTTATTATGTTTAAGTAAGGTCCTTGTATGCCTAATCTCTCTAAGACTTTTAACATAAAGGGGTGCTGGATTTTGTCAAAAGTTTATTCAGCTTCCAATGAGATAATTATGTGCTCTTTCAGCTTGTTATGTGGTGGATTACATTGATGGATTTTCGTATGTTGAACCACCCTGCATTCCTGGGATGAAGCTTACTTGATCATGGTGTATGACACTTTGGATGCAATCTTGGATCTAGTTTGCAAGTATTTTATTGAGTATTTTTACATCCATGTTCATAAAGGAAACTGGTTTGAAATTTTTTTTCTCCATTGGGTTTTTGTGTGATTTGGGTATCAGAGTGACTGTGGCCTCATAGAATGAGTTTGGCAGTGTTCCTTTTATTTCTATGTTGTGGAAGAGTTTGAAGAATATTGGTGTTAGCTCTTCTTTGGAGGTCTGATAGAATTTTGAGCTGAAACCATCTGGCCCTGGGGTTTTTTTTTTTTTTTTTTGGTTGGAAGTCTTCTAATGACTTCTAGTTCCTTAAGGGTTATTGGACTGTTTAATTTGTTTACCTGTTCTTGATTTAACCTTAGTAGGTGGAATTTATCAAGAAAATTGTCCATTTCATTTAGGTTTTCCAATTTTGTAGAGTACAATTTTTTTGAAGTAGGACCTAATGATTCTTTAGATTTCCTCAATGCCTGTTGTTATTTCCCCCTTTTCATTTCTGATTTTGTTGATTTGAGTATTTTCCTGTGGCTTTTAGTTAGTTTGGCTAAAGGTTTGTCTATTTTGTTGATTTTCTCAAAGAACTAACTCTTGGTTTTGTCCATTCTTTGTATTGTTCTTTTTGTTTCTAAGTTATTGATTTCAGTTTGATAATTTCTTGCCATTTGCTCCTCTTGGGAGTGTTTGCTTCTTTTTGTTCTAGCACTTTCAGGTGTGCTTTTAGGTCACTAGATGTGAACTCTTCAGTTTCATTTTGAAGGCACTTAGTGCTATAAACTTTCCTCTTAGCACTGCTTTCAATGTGCCCCATAAGTTTGGGTATGTTGTGTCTTCATTCATTGATTTCTAAGAAGATTTGAATTTCTTTCTTTATCTCTTCCTTTACCCAGAGGTCACTGAGTAGAGAGTTGTTCAGTTTCCATGAGTTTGCAGACTTTCTGTTATTTTTGTTATTGTTGAAATCTAGCTTTATTCCATGGTGGTCTGATAAATTACAAGGGGTTACTTCAATTTTCCTGTATTTGTTGAGGCTTGCTTTGTGACCAACTATATGGTCTATTTTGGAAAAGGTTTTATTAGGTGCTGAGAAGAAAATTTATTCTTTATTTTTGGGGGGGTGAAATGTTCTGTACATATCAGTTAGATCCATTTGATTCATGGCATCTTTCAGGTCCATTATTTTTCTGTTTGGTTTCTCCTTCATTGATCTGTCCAGTGGTGAGAGTGGTGTGTTGAAGTCTCCCACTATTAATGTGTGGGGTTCGATGTAGGATTTGAGCTTTAGTAGTGTTTCTTTAATGAATGTGGGCACCCTTACATTTGGGGCATAGATGTTCAATACAGAGATTTCATCTTGGTGGATTTTTCCTTTGATGAGTATGAAGTGTCCTTCCCCATGTCCTTTGATTAACGTTGGTTGAAAGTTTAATTTATTGGATACTAGAATGGCTATTCCAGCTTGCTTCTTGGGTCCATTTGCTTGGTATATCTTATTCCAGCCCTTTACTTGGAGATAATACTTATCTTTTTTGCTGAGGTGTGTTTCTTTTTTTTTAATAATAAATTTATTTATTTGTTGCTTCAGGTTACATCTCCATCATATTGTCCTCTTTCCCCCCTTCCCAGTCCCACCCTCCCACCCTCTACCCCCAACCCTTCCATCCCACTCCTCTGGAGTGGAGTGTCACTACATAACAGTCCCTCACCCCAGTTCAGAAGTCATATGAGGGCCAAGAGCCTCCTCATACACTGGGGGCCTACAAGGCAGTACCACCAGTGAAAAATGCCTCATTGCCAAGGAGAGAAAACTAAAAAACAAAAATAAATAAATAAATAAATAAATAAATAAATAAATAAATAAATAAA
>CAJQZJ010014103.1:8408794-8419822 GCA_907164525.1 Lophiomys imhausi | reverse complement strand
TTATCACAGCCATAGAAAAGTGTTCTCTAGACAAGGAGGAACCCTCCTGCCCTCCCCAGCTTACCTGGCTGTGTCAGTTATGTTTCTCATTGTCCTGACCAAATACCTGACAAGACATCATGTAAGGGAGGAAGGCTTTATTTTGGCTTGCAGTGTGACCAGATACAGTCTATCATGGTAGGGCAGGTGGGAAGAGGAAGCATGAGGGAGATAGTCACATCTCATCTGCAGTCAGAATTCAAAACAACAACAACAACAACAACAACAAAAACAGGCCGGGCGGTGGTGGCGCACGCCTTTGATCCCAGCACTTGGGAGGCAGAGGCAGGCGGATCTTTGTGAGTTCGAGGCCAGCCTGGTCTACAAAGTGAGTCCAGGACAGCCAGAGATATTCAGAGAAACCTTGTCTCAAGAAACCAAAAAAAAAAAAAACAAAAAAAAAAACAGACAAAAAGTGGAGTTTTAACCTTAAGGTCAGCCCAAGAGATTCATCCCTACCAACCAGGCTTTGCCTCTTAAAGATCCCCCAAATTTCTAAAACAATGCCACATTAGCATGCCACATTAACACTTCACATTGAAACCACAACAATGTATATTTTTAAGTATTTTATTTCTTTTTATTATATGTGTATAAATGTTTTGCCTGAATGTATGTGCACCCTGACCATATCTGGTGCCCAGTGAAGGCAGAAGGAATCAGATCTCCTGGGACTAGAGTTTAGGTGAGCCACCATGTGGTTGCTGGGGACTGAACCCTGGTTCTCTGAAAGAGCAACAAGTGGTCTTCATTACTTTTCTGTTGCTGTGAAGAGACAGGATCCACAAATAGGAGCCAGAAGCCAGGAGAGAGAGAGAGGGAAAGAGACAGAGATAGAGAGACAGAGGGGGAGAGGGAGAGGGAGAGGGAGAGGGAGAGGGAGATGAGAGGAGAGGAGAAGGAGAACTGGGAACAGCTTGAGTCTTTGGAAATCTCAAAACCTGCCCCCAGTGAGACACTTCCTCCAAGAAGGCCACACCTCCTAATCCTCCCCAAACAGGTCCACTTACTGGGGACTAAGCATTTAAATATATGAGCCTGTGCGGGCCATTCTCATTCAAACCACCACAACTGCTAAGGTAACTTCTCCAATCCCCATACCCCAACAATAGTTTATCTAATAAGACTAACATTTCTCAACAATTTTTCTTAATTTTAAATGTTTCTAATTTAATTTTATTATAATAATAATTTACAATTAAAATTTAATTTAATTTTTATCATTTGTACAAACTTGTAGTATATTCTGAAATAACAAATGCTATATGCTGCAAGTATACAAATAGAGTTGCATAGTAGATAGAAGATATGCAATAACTGTAG
Source organism: Lophiomys imhausi (assembly GCA_907164525.1). Classification (NCBI taxonomy): domain Eukaryota; kingdom Metazoa; phylum Chordata; class Mammalia; order Rodentia; family Muridae; genus Lophiomys; species Lophiomys imhausi. The sequence continues at coordinate 8,418,460 of CAJQZJ010014103.1, read as the reverse complement.
ATATCAGTCATATATGTTGAAATGATTTAGTGATTTAGCAAAATGGGTTTTTACATTTTTTTCCAGCTAATATGTAATTGTTATTGTGCTGTGTGTTTATTTGGAAAGTGGTTCCTATATGATGATTAACACTGCTTGGCAGTGGCTCTCAACCTTCCTAATGCTGCAACTCTTAATTACAGCTCCTCAGGTTGTGGTGACCCTCCAACCACACAGGTGTTTTCACTACTACTTTAAAGCTGTAATTTTGCTACTGGTATTAATTGTAATGTGAATATTTGATATGTAGGATATCTGACATGTGACCACTATGAAAGGGTCATTCAGCCTCCTAAAGGGTTGTGACCCATAGGCTGAGAACCACTGGCTTAGGGAAAACCAATCAAGTATTTGTCTTTGTCTTTCACTTGCTTTTTTTTTTTTTTAATATTTGCAGTGAAGATTGCTGTTTTATCTCTTGGCTCTGGGTTTGTCCATCACTGTGACTGTGAAGTTTCCAATTTGTGTTCTGTGTCAGGGTTCACTTGCCACCTGACTTCTGGTCAGATGTCATCAATAATAATGAATGCACCGAAGGGAACATGAACATAGACCTTTTTTCCTGTCAATGAGACACTTTTACCTAGTGGTGCTGCCTTGTGGGCCCCCAGTGTATGAGGAAGCTCTTGGCCCTCATATGACTGCTGAACTGGGGCAGGGGACTGTTATGTAGGGGCACTCCACTCTGAGGAGTGGGATGGAAGGGATAGGGGGTAGAGGGTGGGAGGGCGGGACTGAGAAGTAATAAATAAATTTAAAAAAATAATGAGAATCCCAGACAGAGCTGGAGAGAACAAGAGGAGAAAGTTTGAAATTGTCTTCCCTAGTCAGTCCCACCCTCCTTACTCCTTATTTCTGTCACAGCCAGATCTCTCAATGAACACAGACTGTGACCACTAGGTCTCCCTCCTACAGACCCCCTTCTCTCAGTGGGTTCTGGTTACTTGCGTCTTTGTTGAAGTAACTCTCCATTGTTGCCACCCTTCAGGGCTTCACTGGCCTTACTCATTGCCTTCATCTTGCCTGATCTCTACCTTTCTTAAAGTCTTTCCCTGTGATCCCAACTGGGCCTTGGCTGATGTCCCGGGACACTATATTGTGTGAAGCTGTACCTGCTCCCTGGTGGCACGCTTGGCGCTCTGATTGTTGCTATGTCATGAGGCCTGGCCCTTCTTGCGCTTACTGCTGAAGATTTCTTAGAGTCCCTTTCCACCTTCAAATCTTCTCCCTTACATCCTACTACGGCTGAAGTACTCTCCATTTTCAAGATGTTTTTGAAAACTGCACTGCTAGAGGCGGTGACCGCCTACCAGGCTGAGGAACGGCATGAGAACGAGTCTGTGTGAACCCCGGGCCAGGCCTGGAAGAAAAGAGCAATGTTATTACTCTGGGCTTTCATAAAGTCATAACCCTTGGAAATAGACCTCTATCTGGAGCAACCTTTGTACTCTCATCCAAGAGGGCATTTGAAGGTGGGAAAGGAAACAGGTGTGACCACAGTTTGCCTCTTGCCAGGCTCCCTGCGTGGAGCCCTTCCACTAGTCACAGTTCACACTGGCCTTCATTTCTCCCTTTCCAAGGAATCTTCCTTGGCAGAGGAAACTTGCGGCTTGCTTCAGGGCTTAGCTCACAGCCTTCGCTAATCGTTCAAACAGGGTTTCCTGCAAAAAAGTTTTAACGATTAGTTTGAAGGAAGAGAGATTATCATCTTCCTTCCAGGAACAGAAGAGGTTAACACCTCAAATGAAAAGAGATGAGCAGAGAAGTGGGAGGGTTTGGGGAGCATCAAATGGGACCTGCTTCATCATTTAGTGTGTATTTTTAACTCATCAAAACAAAGATGAGTAGGAAGTTGCTGAGTACTCTGAAGAGCGCTACATCTGTGTGGCGTAGAGAGAATACTGCAAAGAGCATGCTTAAGCCTTTAATAAAGTTGAAGGCCATAACTGTGGCCATGACAATGCATCAGGGAAAAGCATTTCATCCTACCAGATAGCCTGGCTTTTGCTCCGAGCCCTGCCACCCAGTAGCCATCTGGTTTGGAACAATGTCATCTAGTTCTTTTCCATATTTTGATTGTGACTGATGTGATGAAGGTGATGCTTTGTCCTTTGAGACATTCCCAGGACTATGGAAGAGAGCCATGGGGGATTATGCTGGCACCAGCACTGTGCCCAGGCTTTGAAGAGCATGAGAAGGTCTAGAGGAAACTACAGCATCAGTCACAACTCAACGGTTAGATTCCAAGGGAGCCTGGCTAGGAGGTGCTGTGTCTCAGGAGGAGCTTGCGCACTCTGAGGAGGCAGGTGTGCTGATCTCGTTCCAGGGGCTAATTGTGTGTGCTCCAAGAGAACCTTGATGTTTTCCAGCTCCAGTTTGGCAGGGGGAGGGGGATGTGTTACTAGGGAATTTGTTCTCCTGTCCGTGCATATTCCCTCTTGTTCCCAGAACTGTTTCTCCCTGGCTTTGTTTCAGCGTGATTACTCACTAATCTGTTTCCTCTCCTCTCTCCTCCATACTTTTTTGACTAGAGACCCCAGGACGACTTGTGGATGCAAGCTTGGGCTAGAAACACTTGGGTAGAAAGTCACCCAAGGTTCACCATGAGGGACTTTTCAGGTTTTCAAACACATCTTCTTATCCAAAAGTCATAGGTCAGATTATTTTTATATTGCAGCTGTGTGTGTGTGTGTGTGTGTGTGTGTGTGTGTGAGTGTGTGTGTGTGTGTGTGTGTGTGGTATATTTAGTGAAAAGAAGGCTCATGGACCAGAAATCCATTTGAGTTTGTTTGGATGGGTAAGAAATGATGGGAATTCAGAGTGCTCAAGATTATAAATATTACAGAGGTTATTCAAAATCTCATTTACTTTTATTTTGACTGCCTCTTTACTCTCTATATTTAAATTCCATTTGCAGGCACCGACCCTGATACTGTTAAAGAAAATAACAACAAACAAGCTATAGCTAAGGGAAATGTAAATTGGTTTGCTTGCTTCCTTACACGTCTGGGCAGTGAAAACACAAACAATTGTTATTCTGAGGGTCTCATTGAATATACAAAATCTTTGTCTTTTTTAGGAGTTGCTTGAAAGGGTAACCTCTTTCTAAAGAGTTCTTTGTGTCTAGAAACCAATTTTAGGCGATTTTCGCCTAACTGCAAAGTTCTTAGAAACTTACTAAAGTTTCCTACACCAATACTTCCATACAGAGAAAATGGAGGAATCGTTTTGCTTTGAGAAACTTCGCTGTTCTTTGACACGTATGAAGTCTTCCTTTTGTACATCTTTTAGAAGCAGACTGCTCCATGTAGGCACTTGTGTTCCAGGGTACAAGGGATTAGGATTCTGCCGTGACCTGCCCTGGGCTGGAGTCAGTTCACACATCACAGCAATGACGGCAGCAGAAATCTGTGCTCAAGATGTGGGATCCTCCCAGAAAATTCCCTGGCCCCAAGGCCCTTCCTTCCTGGATAATATTTTCCAGCAGCTTGCTTCATGCGCCCACACATAGTGTTCATTCTCATGTAAATCTTACATGCTCATTGTTCACTTTTTACTATTAATTACCGTGGACAAGCCAAGATGCTGTGCTCTGGCTGAGTCCTCTAATAAGGCCACCAAAGAGACATGATCTAACATCCAATGCCTCAACTTAAGTGGGGACCATAAATGAGCCACATCTTAGCAATGCAGATTGATGTCTTCTGTCTTCCTCCAGGATGAAAAAAAAAGATCGCCATAGAGTTCACAACATAAATTACTAAAAAATGTAGGGTTTCCATATACAAAGTGAGAGACTGGGACTCCTTGTTATACAGAGAGACAGGGAGAGGATCATTGCTAGATAATAAAGGTGGCAAATTCACAAGATGTACCAGCTTCTTCCTCACCCTCCTGACTTGAGACAAAAGCCTAGCAGCTTAAATCAAAGGCTCTCTTGTCTTTTGTCTCCCAGCAGCAGGCCCTCCTGCTGATGGATTGGCTCAACAAGTCCAAGGCCATGTTATGCAACAGTTCTGGCCCAATCAACCATTCTAACTTTCTTTAAACTGACCAGCCTTAAGTTAGGGGAGGAAAACTGTTCAGAAGCTTTACAACCACAAAGATCTTGAGAAGAGGCTAGATTTTTTTTTTGGCTTTCTGAATCCCCCCTGCGATGTGCAGAGGGTCTTTTTTTCTCTATGTCCCTGCTGCATGTGTGTGTTTCTTCACCCTCAATACATGCCTTTCTTCAACAGCTGCAGCGATTTAGATTTAGTTGCTACTTGTAGTGGTGCAGATGTTTGCAGCCTTTTAATTCTCTAACTGGAAGAGAAAATGAACCCCCAACTGTATCAAGAGGGTCCCCCAGTTTAAAAAAAGTATTTAGATAAATATGAATCACTCTATGTATATTTAAAATAGGACTTGATTTGTGGAAAGTTCATTCAAGAACAGGTAAAGAGAAAGTGTACTTGTGGAGCATTTGTGTCTTGCATTTCAGTGAGCCTAGAACTCTTACACTGGATACTTACCAGTCCTTTGACAAGAACCAACTGTGGTTCATTGCTTAGATTTGGATTGACCTTTTAAAACTACTTTACTGGAATTCTCCCCTCCCCTCACACTCTTTTTACTGACTCACAATACTGGAATTTTCTTTGGCTCTAATGATTTACCAAACAGCTATTTAGCGATCAAAGATGAGTGGACTTGGGCACATGGTCGATTTTGAATGAGCTGCATTTGTTCCTAGGTCGATGCTCAGAGATACAAACAGTTGGAATTGTGGCCCACCTAGATTATTCCACAAATAATCATAAATCACAATCATAAATAAAGGGTGAGCCGGGCGGTGGTGGCGCACGCCTTTAATCCCAGCACTTGGGAGGCAGAGGCAGGTGGATCTTTGTGAGTTCAAGGCCAGCCTGGTCTACAAAGCGAGTCCAGGACAGCCAGAGATATTCAGAGAAACCCTGTCTCGAAAAACCAAAAAAAAAAAAAAATAAAATAAATAAATAAATAAATAAATAAATAAATAAATAAAGGGTGTTTTAGGGAGGCTAGCCCAAAATTTGAAAGTTATTGCAGAAAACCAGCTTGGACTTGAGGTGCAGTGATAACTCACTGCCCTGTTAGTGGAAATTTCCACAGGTGTGAGAATGGGTGAAGCTGTCTTGGCCTGGATGAAAGGGAAGCTAGTATAATTAGTAAGCACTCATGAAGAATACAAGGTGCTGGTGCTGGAGGACCCATGAGACAAGAAGGAGATGGATTTAGAAGGCATCACTACCTCATGAAGGGGCTTGAACCTTGTCCCAAGACAATAGCAAATCACTGAAGGATATTTAGTTCACTATCAGGAACACAATCCAGTTTGTGTGTTAGCCAGTTCCCTCAATCCATATAATACAAAATGGATAACAAGAGGTAGAGGATAGGAGAGATTGGAGGAAGGCTGAGTGAAAGGCAAGAGAAGATGGAGAATTCAGTAGATGTAGGGAGATGGAAGGACAGATGCACGGCTATTGAGGAGCAGGGCTTTGCCAACAGGACTTCTTCCTTTCCCTTCTCACACACTTCACACTTAACATTGACCTATTGTTCAACACCCAGATCTTCCAAGCTTTTGGGAAAGAGGTAGGCTTGAGGGCAGAAATAAGAACCCATAGCCATCAGAAATTCTGATAAAGGAGAATGAGAGTCAGAGGGACTCATACCAGAGTTTTCAAGAGAGCAATCCATACTTAGTCCTTGTATCCCAAGCCACTTTGAGAGGAAAACTGAAGCTAATTTGTGCCCAGTAATTTGACATTTGTGTCATCGAAATGAAAATTGGTCCTTTACAATTTAATCAAAGGAATTCATGGGCTTTATGAGGCTATTTTTAATCATCTTCCATACCAACTGTGAGGCCAGGACGTGATAAATGACACTAGTCTCTTTTGATAGAAGCACATTCTAGAGCCTGTTATCCATTGAGAACTGCCCAAGGACAGCAGAGTGAGACTTTTGACAAAGAAACCCAGAGTAGAATCTCTCCAATGTAGCATTCTTTACTGAGTTGTATTGCTTCAATTTTGTGGAGGAGACAATGTGTTTGATAGGTTGGAAATTCTCTTTGGTACCCTTATTACTGTAGATAAATTTAGAGACCTACTTGCATTCAAATTAGGTTGACAGTGTTTGTCAAGAAAGTAATGTTACTGCTCTGTTTGGTGGCATGAACCTGGGAGAGCGGAGCCTAAAACTGAGGTGGACTAAAGTCTCATGCAATAACCATTTTTATTCAGTGCATCAGACAATTTTTATTCTGAGGGCATTCTGAGGATTAAGCAAGGTCCGTGTGAGCAAAGTTCACTTGAGTTAAAGTTGTGTACAGTCACAAGGCCAAGGCTACGTGAGTTCAGGTTTTCATAGTCATGAGGGACATTAGTTCAGTTATATACAGTCATGGGGACAAGTTGTGCTTGGAAACATCATTCTGAATCATAATGGGTAAGGTGATAGGCAATCTAAATTGAAACCCACTCCTATTGTTATGCCTGGGAAGGTCCAGAAAGCACACTCCAAGAACAACCCATGCTGTGGAGGGAGAGCAATTACAAGTCTCTTGTTCACTTGGAATTTTCTCACAAGGTCTCAGAAATCTCCTCACACAGCTTTGTTCATGAACCATGTTCTAACAAATAGCATTTCCATCTTTTCTGCTTCTAACTCCCAAGATGGATGTGGTTGTTCTGACCCTACCACAGAAGTCCCTCCTCTTCAGTGATTGCTTCAGTATGAGACACTGTTCTAGCCAATTAGATTGGGATGAGAGTCACAGGAAAGAGACTTGGTGTCACACATCCTGTTTCTTTAGAATGTCACTACATGGTATATACAATCAAGGTTCAAAGAGAATTTTTAAAAGAAGTCAAGTGCATACTGAAACATTCAGCTCCATTGAGTTGCATGGCTAAAAGTTTATCGTTCAGTACCAATCTTCAGAGAATCATGTGTGGGCCTTCCCTACTTTCCTTTATAAGGGTGCAAATGCTTATGAGGTGGAACACGGCATGTTGGCCAACATGCATAGAAAACAATGCCAGGTTCTTGCCAAAGGGAAAGGCTTAATTGCACAGTCTACAAAGGGGGTCAGGATCTGAAAAGATCTCTCTCATTGGTTATTTGGTTGTTTGAGAACATGGGGCTGGTTGGTTGGGAAGTGTGTGTGTGGGGGGGAGTGGGTAGAGTGAATAGTGTTGCAGGTTCTTCTGCACAAGCATAGATGGTCATGTTTCCTTCCAGGAGGAGTTACATTCTTCACAAAGGATCCCAAGTGTGTGTTAAGCTGGCTTCTGTAGACATCCATTCTAGGAAAGCAGGTGCCAAAGAGTCCCTTGAGTCTACTCTAGAGGCTTTTCCTGAGATAACTGAAGAGCCTTGTTTAAGGAGTTTATGCCTGAGTGAGCTCATGTCTAAGCAGCTACTTCTTCAGGTTATTAGGAACCAGAACTTTGGTTGATTTTCACACTTACATTTTGCTTAGTTTTCCTCAAGTCCAGATAAGACAAGGTATTATGGTCATTCATTGGCAGGATCTGGCATCAGGTTCTTCTCTCCTGGCTCACTCACAAGTATTCTAGCTCCCTATGTGGTTTTCTCACCATATGAGCTCTCCTATTCAGGGAAACAGATAGACTGGGTCCAATAGAGACTTTTCCAGTTGTTCTTTTGGCTTAGAACTTCCCTTCCTCCTTGGTACTGTGCTGAACGTTCACTATTCTTGGGCCGTGCCCGAGTTCACCTTTATAGGAGAATCTATGATTCCCTCTCAACATCAGAAGCCCATGAGAAAGTTTTTTTTTTTTTTTACTTTGACCTTCTTTAATTGTCGTAGGTATGAGTTTATTTATATTTCATCACATCACTTCCCTCAGTTTCAAGAGGGAAAGGTGACTTTTTTTTTAATTCTCAAGATGCCTCATAGAAGCTGGTTAAAAAAATGTAAAATGAGGGCTGAATGATAACTCAGTTGGTAGAATGGTTGGCTGGCCGATATGAAGCTCTGAGTTTGATCCCCCAGAACCCATGTTCTAGACTTGGTTGACATTCTGGTAATCCAAGCACTGAGGAAGCAAAGACAGGTGGATCCATGGGGCTCACTGACCAGGCAGGCAGCTTAGTCTAATGAGTCAGTGTCAGGCCAGTGAGAAACCCTGTCTCCAAAGAAGAGATGAAGGCACCTGAGGAACAGGAATGATCCCTGAGTCCTCCGTACTGTATGGATACATGCATATCTGCACACATATGAACACACACACAGATACACACACAGACAGACACACACACACACACATAAACACGCACACACAGGCACACACACACATCCACAGGAAAAAGGGAAAAAATAATAAGTCAGGCAGTCGTCACCCCATGCATGTAATCACAGCTACTTGGGAGGTTGAAGCAGGAGGATGTGAGTTCAAAGTCATCATGGGCAACACGGTGTGACACTACCCCAGAATGAAATGAAAATATAAACTAATGCATATCTCTTGAGGTGTTTGTGTGGATTAAAGAAGATAAAATAAGAAAGCAATAGAAATGTCATATTTACTCAATAAATAATAATTCTTGTTAGTGTTATTGCTGCTATCCCTGCTATTATTACTGTTCATAACACTATGTCCTATGGCACTGATTTTTAGATATGATTCTGTCCTCGGATTACAGAAGCCCACAGGGAAATGTCTCAAGGGCTTTTAGCACGCTTAACTCTCTATGATGAAAGCTGCAGTTTGGTTGGGTCTTGTGAATATCACGTCCCTACCCCCACCTCCTTTATTTGTTAGTTCGAGTACCTCTTGCAACCTTTTACAAATAAGAGGGTTGATTCATTCTAGCATGCACTTTCACCATTTGGTTCTTTTCTGTGCAACCCCTGCGTCCCCTACTCAGCAGAGGCTAGTAATTACCATGGCAACCTCAGCATGTGGTGCCTTGCGAGCTCTCAGAAACAAAGCACTTGCTTTGAAAAAAAAAATCACACGCACATTAATTTGTTACATGAAATTCTATTTCATGGTATTTATGAAGGGGATCATGCCTCCATCTAAACCCACTTACCTTCCTCACTAGACTTCGGACTCACTATTGCCTCACTCCTCCCCTACTCCCATGGCATCTAATCCATACACACATTGATTTCATTTTAAAAATGAAATTTTTGTGCGATTGGGGGGGAAAAGATGGGGAGGATTCAGTTTCAGTTGGAAGGTACAGAGGTCAGCGAGAGGGTGCACAGACCTATATATATAACAGTTGTTCCCATCTGAGTGACGACTGTACTACCAAGGGGGATTCATTAAAATGGAGCCTATTGCTGTTACAATGAATGAGGCTCTCTATAAATTGTGCTGAGAGCCTGTCAGTGGCTAAGCCCATATGTAATATTTAAGTGTTGCGCGTTCATCCGCTTGCTGGGGTCTGGATTCCACTCCACAGACGTCTCCCTACACTCAGGAGTATTTATTTGCATATGACTCCAGACCAATCAAGAACCCAGAGGCTGGAATCCATGCACACCCAGCAAGCAAGCTGTCCGAGACTCTCCGTGTGTGTGTGTGTGTGTGTGTGTGTGTGTGTGTGTGTGTGTGTGTG
>CAJQZJ010014103.1:8390016-8408784 GCA_907164525.1 Lophiomys imhausi | reverse complement strand
TGTGTGTGTGTGTGTGTGTGTGTGTGTGTGTGTGTGTGTGTGTGTGTCTAACAGGCCTTTAGGCTTTGGGATGTGACAAGATCATTTATTTGGTAGCTGCTTGTACTGGGCCCCAACTGTGTTGGGGACAGAAAGGGGAAAGAAGACTTAGCCTAGTGTAATTTGAAGTCAGGTGGTAATGGAACCTCTCAACCTTGTCCACTTAACAGCCAGAAGGAGGCACTGTGTATGAGCCAGGAAATAATCAAGGCAAGAACAGCTCTTGGTGTCTGTAGTTACAATCAAAGGGCAAACGACAGAAGGCGAACTCCTAAGTCACCTGGCAAGCCAAGGAAACCTGGGGAGAAGCTGCTTCAGTGAGACGGTTTCTTCTTGTTGTTTAAGGCCAGCCAGTTGGAAGCCACTTTATGAGTTCTCTAGTTAAAACTCTGATGGAAGAAGAAATGCTTTAGTCCGAGGGAAAAAAATAATGCACTCCAGAGACGAATGGTCTGGGTCTTTCCCTCGGTTCTGCAGGAATTCAGTTAGCAAGCCTTTGGGGATAAGGGTGACGCTGTGGGAGGCTGAGAACGTATGCAGAGCTCAAGGAGTGAGTGGACCGGTGTTTACTGGCAGAAACCCCCACATTAGCTTTTTGCCAAATATGTGATTTTGTGCCCTGCGTTTAGTTACTGTTTACCTGAGAGAATTTCTGGTTCTTTTCTGTGAACTCCCAGCTTCAGCTGTGTAGATACTAGCATGGACGTTTGTGAGAACTAATACTGAAACGAAACTTACAGTCCTTTACTAACACCGAAAACTCGGCTGGAGATACGCAGTCCTTAAGGCACGGCCGCTTGTCTGGGAGGCCAACGTGTATAATCCAAGTGCCTCTTTGTTAAGGAGGTCGCGTCCACACCGTCTGCCCGGCCCTCCAGCCTCCTTGCAAGAGCGAGCCACTAGGGGGCGCTGTTGGCCCAGAGATGGCTCTGCTTGAGCCCGGCTTTGGAGGCAACCGTATTAGCTGAGAAGCAGGGAAGTCGGTGACGTGAGGAAATTATTATGCACAGTTCATTTCCTTGTAATTTAACTCTCAGAGTAACAAAAGCATAATGTATAGCCTAGTTTTCTGGTCTGATTTACAACAATTTGAACTAAAAGATGATTTCTGCCTCGCCCCACCCCCTTCTAATCATTTCCGCTGATATCAGCAGCTGAGAATTTTGTATTTCATCATACCTCTTGAAATCACAGATCCGAGAAGAGAAAAATGTGAACCGGGCTCCCGCAAACCCAGCCGGGCACATAGTACACTGTTTCCTTATCGCTGTGGTGCTGGTCGCAGTGACTCCATGCCTCTGTTGTGGCTGTTTAGTTGGTATCCCTGCTTCCTTTAAAGGCCCAGGAAGTCCAAACCTGGCAAAGGCATGTCTGTCCCCCAGCCCGTCTGTGGTGTGCCTTTCAAAACTAGAGGCAAAAGGAATTAGTTCTCTTGTAGCACTAGCTCCATGTAACTGCTCTTCAATGGAAGGCCTCTTCTCACTTGGCCAGCCCTCCCTGCAGATTCCATCTACTTTCATCTTAGCTACTTAAGACTCTTAGCCAACTCACTCATTCACTCACATTGGGCAACTTAGCATTTCCTAGAGCTTGTCTTGCTCCGTGATTGCTCTCCCCACCCCCCACCCCCACCCCCGTGTGTGTGTGTGTGTGTGTGTGTGTGTGTTTCACACAAACGCGCATGCACTTTGGGCACACACTTTTCTCCACACGGAAATGAAAAAAAACTTTTTTTTTTCCTTGAGTGCCTCCTTTGACTAGAGAGCTCCTTGCTAAGAGAAGCCATTTCCTTTTATTAGTTCAAAACCCTGGGCTTAGAAGCAATTGGTTCATTTTACAGGTGAGGGCATGGAAGCTAAAGAACCTAGCCAGGTGACCCTGGAATTAGAGGCAGGCTTCAGAAACAGGTATTTCTTTCTGTTATATCGTTCTGACGTGACTTTGACTGTCAGTGAGGAGTGGATTCACCCGTCCACAGGTCCAGCATCTGCGACGGGCTCTTGGGTGGAATGCATTGGGACGGCCACATTGAGAAGCTGTCTTGGCTAATGCCTATGTCATGATAGAAAAGCTGGCATTGTCCCCATTTTAAAAATCAAGTAACTCTCTGAATATTAGTTCCAAGCCATCTTTAACAGGGATCTTGCCACTGTTATGCTTAGTGAACGCTGAAAGAATATTCCCAGTGGGAGCCTCATTTCTTTGGATCTGTGCTAGTGTTTTCTTGCCTTTTCCCTGTGTCTTTCCATTCAGGGGAACGGGCTGATGTTCTGGAGACTATGACAAGACACGAACCCAGAGTCCCTTTCAGGAGGGGTGGGAATAGAGATGGGGTAGGGGCTTCTGCTGAATAAATTAAATGACAGGACTGTGTTCGTTCACCCAGGTTTCTGATTCCCAAACTCCTGAAGTCTTCTCTATGACATTCGTTACCTTGTCTCTCTTTATGTTGTTTCATTTAGGTGGGTGTAGAGGGAAGATCAGTCAGGAAGAAGGAAGTGGCTCAGGCAGGGATGAGGAGGTGCAGGAGATCTCATAGCCCTTTGGTCCTACTGTATACTTAACCATGTTGAGGACAGCAAGCTGTAGATGGAGACTGAAGCATCATGTGGGTTGATACAAAAGGAACAAGAAAGTTCACTCACCGAGGCACTCGGAATCCTTTCCATGTGTTGACTGGGATTGGCAAGTGAGTAATCAGGGGACACCTCTACAGAGATGGGTTTCATAAATATGAAACCTCCCAGGACTTGCAGGGCACTGGATCCCTGCAAAATCATTCAAGGAATTTAACAAGATGAAGCCATTGAGAAAAGTCGGCGAGCAAGTGGTCTCTGAGGACCCAGAGAAACCTGCAAGCCAGGATGCTAACATTTATCTCCAGTTGAGTCTGAATTTTTGGAAGCCAGGGAAACTGGGGGACAGAGGAATGTTGATTCCCATCCCCTGGGACCACATTACTAAAACATATGGAACCGATAAGGAAATTAGACATGGCCCCTAAAGGGTGGTTTGAAGAACTAAGAATTTCAGCACTTCTGGGGATTAAATTCACAATAAAAGAAATATCTTGCATATCTTGCTGATATTACCTTGATCACATGATTTGTATGATTTTCCAGCCTTATTGAGGAATAAATGACACATAAAAGTTGTAAATATGTAAGATGTCCATTAGATACAGATGTATGTATACAATGTAAGTTGGTCACCACACTCAAGCTAGTTAACCTATCCAACACCTCATATAGTTATCTTCCCCCTCATATTAACGTTTAAGATCTCCTTTCTATTAATTACAATTACACTGTATAACACATTTCCGAAACTTATTTCTGCTGCCTAACTTTTACCTTTGATCTTTGACACTATTTTTCTATTTCCCTCACCTCTAATCCCAACACTACCCCTCTTCTCTTTGCCTCCGTGAGGTTGCTCTTCTACATTCCACATGTAAACAGACTCATGTGTTGTCTTTCTGTGCTCAGCCTAATTCATTTAACATAGTGCTCTCTAGTTTCACCTGTGTGGTTGAGAATAATAGAACTTCCTTTGCTTTTTTCAAGACAAGGTTTCTCTGTGTGTACCTGGGTGTCCTGGACTCACTTTATAGACCAGACTAGCCTCGAACTCACAGAAATCCACCTGCCTCTGCCTCCCTAGTGCTGGGATTAAAGGCATGCACCACCTAGAGCTTTCTTCTTGTTGCCCCCTCTCTCACTTACTCTCTCTCTCTCTCTTTCTCTCTGTATGTGTGTGTGTGTGTGTGTGTGTGTGTGTGTGTGTGTGTGACATTTTCTTTATCCTTCATTTGTCAGTGTATGCTTAGGTTTCTTCTATATCCTACTTATAGTGAACAGTTCTGCAGTGAACTCAAGAGTGCAGAGAATGATTTCATTTCCATTTTTAGTCCTGGAAGTGGATGTTTGGATCATATGTGGTTGTAGTTTCAATTTTTTTTCTTTTTTTGAGAGACTTCTACACTGCTTTCCACAATGGCTGTACTAACTAATTAGTCCCACCAACAGTGCACAAGGGTTCCCTTGTCTCTGTCTCCTTACCGCACTTGCTGTCTTTTTAAAAATTAATTATTAATTAATTAATGTTTTATTTCTTCAAGTTACATCTCAATTGCAATCCCCTCCCTACTCCCCCCTCTGTTCCCACCCTCCCACCCTCTTCCCCCTCAACCCCCCCATCCACTTTCTTTTTTTTTTTAAGTTTAAGGTGTATCTTTTTTCCCCCAACAGCTCCCCCTTTCAGTCCAACAAATGGCTCTTTCTCTTATAACAACAAATACTATACAAAACAACAGAAATAATTAGGCCATAATTATGAGAGTTATATGGAATAGCATACATTCCCAATGTCCAGTCCATACATATTTGGCAACTGACTTTAACATTCTACTATCCAACCATCTCCATGACTTTAAAGTTCTATATCCAACTCAGCTTCCATCCTAACTTGCATCACAGTTTTAAAAAAACATCTTCTTAGATCCAGAACACCCTCTTAATTCCTAAATAACTCAAAATTTAACTATGAGACTCTAGCTATCTATTCTTCAACCACCTCAGAGACCTGAGAGGGATAAATATATTTGATCATACAGGAAGTGCAGGGCCAGCAGCTTCCAAAACTAAGAAATGACATACTAGTGGCTGCCTGCACAGTTCCCAATTTCTCTCCATATATTACAGCATCAATCTTCAGCTGTTTGGCCCCGTTTCTCTGACAGACATTGATTGTAAAGCAGGAATTATGAAGGACTTGCCTACCTTGTCTTGGCAGAGCTAGGCTGTCGACTTATGACTTATCTGCTTCCAGCACTTGCTGTCTTTTGTATTGGTTAGAGTCATTTGAGCTGGTGTGGGTGGTGCCTCATTGTGGCTTGAATTTGCATTTCCCTGGTGATTTGCAACTCAAGCATGCCTTCCAACACCTGTTGGCCTCAGATCTTCTTCTGGGAAAAGTCTGGTTAAGACTTTTACATGTTTTAAAACATGTCACCTGCTTCCTTGCCATTGGCTTGTCTGTGTTCTTTGTACATTTTGGCTCTCAGCACTTTATCATATGATGGCTTGCAAATATTTTCTCCTATTGCATAGACTGCCTCCTCATTCTGTTGATTAGTTTCCTTGTTATTCAGAAACTTTTTATTTAGATCAAATTTAAATTAACACAAAAATCCAGTGGTATTTCTAATGGGTAACAATGAAATATCCAAGAAAGAAACAACTCCATTTGATATATTGGCATCAGAAATGTCTAGGGACAGATTTAAACAAGGAGACAAGATATTCGTTATTGGAAACTATAAGACACTGATGATGAGAGAAATTGGGGATTACACAAATAAATTAAAACTATCTCGTGGTGAAATTAATATTGTTAAAATGCTAATACCATCTAAAATTATATATAGATTCAATGCTATTCTAATTACAATTCTAATGGCATTTTTTTCACATAAACAAACAACAACAAAAAGTTCATATGGGATCACAGATAATGCCACACAATTAAAGGAATCTTGAGGAAAAAGAATAAAGAAACATCACTATAGCTGATTTGCACATGTTGGGATGATGTTTTTGTGCACCGTGTAAAGGCTGTCTTTGTCTCATTCAAATGCTGACTTCGGCACCAGCAGAGAGCTGAGTAGAGGCCAGGCTTTGGTAATGTTATTTTTATGAAACATCACTTGCCTTAGTGTTTTGTAAACACACTTCCCTCACCTCCTGATTGGTTTAATAAAGACCTGATAGCCTATAGCTAAGCAGGAGAGGAAAAGTGGGACATCCTGGCAGAGACAAGAACTATGAGAATAATTGAGGCACAGGATTCAACAGCTAGACATAGAGGAAGAAACATGGGACCAAGACAGTGAGAGGTAAGGGGCCACATGGCAAATGTGAACTAGAATAAATGGGGTTAATTTAAGTCATATGAGCTAGTTGGAACCAGCTAAGGACTAGGCTATAATAAATGATAATAAGTCTCTGTGTCATTATTCCATCTGCTGGAGGTCCAAAGAAAGTCCCACTATAAAAAAAAACATATTATAAAGCTGTGGTCAAAAATGAATGTAGATTTTACTCCCATGCACAATCTATATTTTCAAAAAGAAAAGAAAATAGAAGGATGAATATTTGGGGAGAGAGGGGTGCTAGCAGGAAGGGGCAAGGGGGTTATGATTAAAGTACATTACATATATGAAGGAGGATGTTAGACACAAGTGAAGTATATTATACACAAGTAGTAAAATGTTTTTAAAAGCAGAACAAAACCAGCATGGTGCCAGTATAAAAAGCAGCACATAGACAGAGAAATGGGACAGCATGGAGAACCCAGAAAGGAGTTCACACATTTATGGTCAGTGGCTCTTAGACAAGGCATCAAAGACATAAATAAGAAGAACTGGAACTCATCTCAGAACATATTAAAAATCAACTCAAAATGAACTGAAGATCTGAATGGAAGAAATGAAACTAGAATTATCCAAATAAATGACATGGGAAAGCTTATTGTCATCATTTTGGGAAATGAGTCTTTGGCCATGTTGTCTGAAGGACAGGCAACACAAACAAGAAGAGACAGATGGGAATGCATCGCATACATCTTGAGGTTTGCAGCCTAACTGGAAAGTGTGTCTCAAAGGCCGAGATCACAGCACTCTGTCAGCTTTGTTGCATGTCCCTGGCTCTTCGCACCATCCTTTTCATGTGTGAAGTTCAAGATGGAGAAAGAAAGGTACTGATTTTGAGGTCACAAAATCAGACAGGGCTCGTTCTTGCCTCTACCTCTTAACCACTCTGTGAACTTGTATGAGTCAATTTTCTCACATATAAAATAGGAACACTGAATAACTGACTTGAAGCCATTGTAAGGAATAAGTCAAATAAAAAACAAACCACATGGATCCCGAAACAAGCCAGGGGGAGAACAAGACGGACATGCGGAGAACCTCCCAACATGACCTCTGTCTCAGTGGGAAAATCTTATCACATCTAAGACACCATTGGCTATGAATTGTGAGATAATGTGATGTATCCTCAAAAAATGGAAAGAGAAAAAGAAAAACTCACTGCCACATAAAATTTTACATTCTATATCGATGGAATGTAAAGACAACAACAAAAAACAAGAACAAACAAACAAACAAACAAAAACCCACCCCAATACCAAAGACATAAACGTGAGGAAAAACAACTCTTAAGAAAGACTAACTTTAACCGGATGTGGTTATGTTACCCCTTCTTACCTGGATGTTGAAGGGCTCCAAAGAAAAGTAGTTGGGTTTCACAACAGAGCTCAGTCTGACTGAATGAGAGGAAAAGATGGATTTGGGAAGCCGAGGAAAATCAAATGTGAGCTAAGAACTAACGGGGCACGGAGTGAGCCTGCTAGAGGCCCTTATGATGAAACTTCCTTAAAAGGAAGAGGAATTTAGAGTGTGTAGTGAACTTGAGGTGGGGGGGAAAGAAAGCAACATTGTGGATGATTCATGAATCCCTTCGGATCCAGTCAGTCTTACAGTACCCTCAGGGGAAGCGGGTATTGGGACAAAAGAAGAGCAGGACCAGCCCCCGCCCCCCAGACCATTGGGAGCAACCACCCTGCTGAGGACTACCGAGAGAAGAAAGCACTGAGGTCCCTCTCCTTGTGTGTTAGACTGGACCATGTGAACTTGAAGCCCAAGAGCAGACACTACTCAACTGCCATCCTCCTCAGGTCTCTAGCAGCGGGGGTAGAAGCTGCAGCTTGACCAATGACTTGAAGGGCGGCGTACAGGGTTCAGTAAAAGAGACAACCAGCTAGGGCACAGGCGGCAGCAGCAACTAGCTGCTGCAGAGAAGCTTGTGACAGTTGAAGCCTGAGTGCATAGGTGACACCTTCTGAGGCCCTGCCTAGACTGACAGGATACTGATGAGGAGACGTGGGAAGTGAGTTGGTGATTCTCTGTAAGTTGGCGAGGGCGAAGACGCATAGAACCCAGAGCGCTCAGGTTAATGGGATCTGATTTGTATTCGAAAGCTGCTGAAGCTCAGGGGCCTTCAAGTAACCTTTTAAACAACCACTGCAGGATAAATACCAAGCTCTGTTAGCTTCCCTTTCTGTCCATGCTCTGCTCTGGAAGGCAATTTGGGGACCTCATCCCAGTATCAGTGAAATATTGAGACCGATTCTACCCATCATCGCATTGTGTCTCCTTTACTGAGCAAAAATAGAGTACGAGGGTTAATAACAACCCTACAAGCTGTCAGTTCAGCGAAAGCTCTCTTCCCAGGGCTGTTTCTTTCCCTTCTGGGATAATCTGCTGGGGACCGGAGTCCATAAGAGTTCCAGACAGACAGCTCTTGTCCCTGAGCAAGGACACCTGCTTTCCTGTCTTTGGGAAGGATGTTTCTTAAGTTTGTTTATTTTGCCTTTTGGGGTCTTTGCTTGAAGGTCACTTTCTCAGTGAAATCTATGTGGCTGCCTTAATTAACCTTCCTGTCTCCTCCTGGTCCTTGGTGAGTCCTTTGTCTTACCGCCCACTTGCATTCAACACTGTAGACACACTTTTTGCTCAGATTCATTTATTGTTTGCCTCTTTTGCAGGGGCAGAGATGTTTTACCATCATGTGTACTCCAAGAGGAATGCCTGGTACATAATAGGACCTCAAATACTGGCACAAAAGCTATTAAAATGTCACACACCTTTCATTAATATTTCTGCCATTTAACATTGCTTAGATAGAAGGCATTATTTTGTTTTCTTAACATTTTCCTTAACGTATCTAAGAATTCCTTCTTGTTCCATGTAACTCTGGACACCAGAAAAAAAAAAGATACATAAAGGAATAAGAACATGCCTGACAGAAAAGCAAACATGCACACAGGCCAAATGACATTAAAACCAAAAGAAGATAATTCAATACTTGAAAGCTAAGCCTCCATACCATGTGATAATATAACAATGACAATAATAACAGTAATGGTAGCTGTTAAAGGGTACCACCTGCAGGCGAGGGCATCATTTTCCAGACGTGTAATTAGTATCATAGAATTGTTTTTTGGGAGACTAGAATTCCTGTGACCTTATTGGGGTAGGGGGTGGGAACCATGGGGAAACTGACGTTAAGACACATAATAACAGGAAGTAGGAGTAGTACAAGGGAAAGGAGGAGGAGTAAGAGGAAGAAAGACGGAGGGATCAGGCCAACATCCCTGGCTGAATGCCTCCTGCCTCTCCCTCTGCTGCAACTCAGCCCCCACCAATTATTTTCCCCCAGAACGTCAGGTTTAAAATCACCCATCATCACATCTCCCAAGGGAAACTAGTTTTCTACATGAAGGCTTTTTAAAACATTGCAAAAGACATTTCCTCTTGACACTAGAAAACTGCGAGGATCTCAGATCACTTAAACAGTTAGCAAAGTTCAGAATACCACGGACTAGAGGAGCTTCCACAACCTTCTATCCTTGGAGAAAGAACTGTTTCAAAGTGTTTGAACATTCAGTCTCACACCGCTGGTGGGGATGTGTGTGGCAAATTCAGGGCAAACTGAATTTGGGAACTCAGCCTGGGCAGTTTGTGGTACACACATGTGCTCACAGCCACTCCAGCTCCCTTCCTTCTGGTATATTGTGCAGAGCCAACAACATCCAGTTGGGGAAATAGATCCAGAATCTACACATAGCAACAAAAAAGCCACCCTGCCCATGTTTGATCCAAATGAAACTGTAGTCTGGTCTTGGAAGCTACAGTCAGGAGTTTAGGATCCAGGAGGGGAAGGCAAAGCTCTCAACTCCTGTTTATGAAGAGTTTATCCCCTGGGGGAGTGAGTGACATAGATCAGTGCCACTGCTCACTGCTGGCTTCTGATGGAGAAGAGTTGCCTCGATTTGCTTCATACTGCACAGGTGGAACGGAGTTTTTGTTAATTACTGGCTGGCAGCAGCCTTGTTTTTAATACCATAGCAACAATCAACTTGTGGTTTATTCCGAGTTGATCAAATTATCTAGGTCACAAAGACATCATTTAAAAACAAAACAAAACTACCCACTCTGTGGCTTTAAGAAACTGTACTCAGCAATCCACAGGGTCTTCTGGTAATCCATCAGCTCCTTGGATTTCCGCTCTGGGGGACAGATCACACTTTGAAGATAGGGTCTGGGAATCTGTATTAGCAATCCTTGCTTGGTTTGGATACAGGCAGTCTGCTCATTACTAGGTTATAGCTGTTTGCAAATGCCTCCCACAAAGCACCTCCACTCTACACGGGCTAATACTGAGGAGGAATCCACCAGACACATGTAGCTACTGAGCAGGAGAAACATAGACAGTACAAACTGAGATGTGATGTATGTGTAAAATATACACACACACACACACACACACACACATTAAACTGTATACATATGAAAGCATTATATACATTTTAAAAAGCAGTGTGGTTTATCTCATATAAAATTTCATATTAGTTGTATATTGAAAGGATAATATTTTGTCGTGTTGTGCTCCATAAAAATATATCATTAACGTTAATTTCACTGCTTTCCCCCCACCCTTATATTTTAATGTGGTGGCTCAGAGATTTGAATTGTTCTAGACACAGAGTTGTGGCTCACAGGAACTTTCCAGGTAGAGTATATCTGGTTTTATTCTCCTTCATTTTACTAGTGCCTTAAAAAGGAAATGAGGTAGTTAGGACTAAGCCCATTTATATGGCAGGCACTGAACACAGGTGGTCTACAGTTCAGTGAAAGCCTTGGGGACATACTGGCAGCACCTATAAAATTTTGGTTCGTATGGTTGTTCCGAAACTGTCAACATTTTAAACAAAGATGAAACTTCCAATTTTTTTTTTCTTTCAGCATCTGTTGACAAATACAAAGATTCAGGCTACTCACAATCTCAGAGGAAAAAAATTCTTCTAGCTGCAGGGTGAAGCAACTGCTCCACCAAAAAGCTCTTCTATGCAACACACAGGCATGGGCAGAATGTTTAAATTCTGTCATTTAAAATTCAGTAACCTGAAATTCACAGCTCTATGTGTCATTCCACTTTGTTGTCATTATTTGTTCTCACAAAAGTATTTGTCGAGGTAGGAGGCTAAGACATATGTTGTCATGTAATTTGTTAGCTAGGCTTATAACTTTTTAAGTATTTAGACAAATGGTGTGAGGATTTCCATTTTAGTTCTTTTATAGTCATGGTAAGAGTTACAGGATGGTTTAATGCTGAATGCTTCAGTGAATATGAAAGAAAAATGCTGATTATCTGGTGTGGAACAGGGAAAAAGAACCAAAGGGTTGTTTTCCAAAGCAATGTTTAAGAACTGTTCATCTTGGAAGGTCATCGATGGTGGTGCACGCCTTTGAACCCATCACCCAGGAGGCAGAGACAGGCAGATCTCTGTGAATCTGAGGCCAGCCTGGTCTGCAGAGCAAGTTCCAGGACAGCCTGGGCTACACAGAGAAACCCTGTCTTGAAGAACAAAAACAAGGGATTATTAACCTTTTGTCTGGGAGGCTGGGCAGGCAGATTTTAAGTTCCCAGGAGGATTGAGCTTCAGAAGGAGACTCCCTGAAAAACAAAGACCAAAACGATAATTTCAGACTTTCTTAGGGCCCTGGCTTGAGGCTCAGCCAGAAGACTTTTGGGTAGGTTATCTTGACTGGGTCACACAGGCACAGCTGATAGATGAAGTGCACAGGTCATGTCTGATACACACTGGGAAGAGGTCTGTGACTAGATCCTCATGTCACACCTTTCTACTGTGGGTGTCACCGTCAATCCTTTGGATTCTGCCACCACTCAAAGAAGGGAAAGTACTGCTTATTTGAGCAGTACTAATTGTTTTGTATTCCACATTCATAAACCCAGGAGCTGCTGGGCACTGTGGCTCACATTATTCCTGCTGAAAAGCCATTGGCCAAACTAAGTAATGTATCCATCCAAGCTGAGGGGTGGGGGGGAGAGAAACGGGAATTATTTGTGAGGCCGAACTCCAAAGCATCCCAAAATCCTGAGCGCCTTGGTGTTTTGGTGAGTTCAGAGCCCTCCATCTCACACTGCAAAGGTTACAGAGGTGAAAATACACCTCTGTGTGGTCCCATCAATTGCACAGTGCAGAGGGAGGGCCAGGTAAAAAGGGAAAAAATGAGAAGAAGCCCATGGTGGGCAGCTCTCTGGACTCTTTACTGGTCCTCAGTAACAATGTCATCTGGCTATTTCTGGGGAGACAGTCTTTATCCCATTCATCCTAATAACCAGCCCCAGGTCTTTTTTTTTTTTTTTTTTTTTTTTAAGTCTGGCTCTAGAACTTTCCAAACAATTCTAGTACTGACCCAGTAAAGCTCTCTTTTTCTTTCTCTCTATCAGCCAAAAGTAACTTGGTTGTTTACTGCTTGGTACCAGTGAACACCATTTTTTTCTCTTTTAAGATATTTAATATATATTTTTAAATATTCTATAGTTTGAGGCTCTAATACTCTCAAAGAAAACTCTTTGGGTCATATATATGATTGTCCAGAAAGAGAGAGCATGCGATTAAGTTCTGATCTCAGCTCTCAGCTTGGCCTCTCCTTCCTGCTTAGCCTTGTATCTGTCTGTGATTTAATGTCTCTATGCTTTGGCTTCTTTGTCCTTAAATGAAACAAAACTACCACCTGTCTATTTGCTTTAGCAAGTCTTACCAAAGCTAAAGCAACACCACATTTAAAATCTCCTAGCATACCCTCTAGTGTGTGGCAGCACTCTGAAAGTGAGTATGTTTTATATTGTTATCACGAGTGGGGTAAACTCAGATTCTGAAAGAAAGGACCATTGGTAGAGTTTTAAGACAATGGGAGTCTTGGACTGACAGCAGGAAATAGAGAAGAAATACATTGGGATGTTGTATGTGAGAGACAAGAAGGAGGTGGGTGTGTCTATTTATCTGGGTCCTCTGCAAAGAAAAGAAACAAATTGTTCAAACCAAAGAGTATCTTATGTTAGACACAGATCTTTGGGTGGTATGCCAGGCTGCAAGCTTGATGACTTGGTAATGAGGAATCTTTTCAGGTTTCCAGACTGTTGGGTAATATATGTGTGTAGGAGAAGTCATACATAATTTAAAAATATTTTATGAATCCTTTGAGAATTTTATTTTGATTATATTGCCCCAACTCCTTCCAGATCTGCCCTTATTTCCCTATATACCTTGTGTACTCTCTTCCTTTTTAAATTTAATAATCCACAGACTCTGGTATGGGCTGCCTATATACTTCTGGGTGTGGGGCTATCCATTGGGACATAGGAGCATAATCAAACTAACAGGATCCACAACCTTAAAGAAAATTGATTCCCCGTCCTCAGAAGCCACCCAGTATCCATGGCTTCCAGAGGTAGAGGCTAATGAAGCCCTTCCTGCTTCCCACGAGAATGTTGGCTACCTTGATCTTGTGGAGGCAATAACAGCTGGAATGAGTTCATGGGTATGACAGTCATGTCATCCAGAAGACACTGTTTTGCTCTGGTCCTCCCCAACCTCCAGCTTTTAAATCTTTCTCCTCTGTCTTTCAAGATGGTCCCCAAGGCTTGAGGAAGGGTGTGATAGACAGGTCTAATTTGTAGCTAAGCACTTGTCAGGCTCTCATTCCCTACACTTTTTCTACATTAGCTGTGAGTTTCTACATTATCTGCCATCTACTGCCCAAAGTAACTTCTCTGATGAGGTCTGAGAGCTGCACTAAACTGTGCATAGAGAGATAAATTTAGAGGGCATTTTAATACTATTTCCATTATCTAAATAGGTATAGTAAGTTCACTCCTGGGGCCTGTGACCTCTTCCATGGTTTCTTGGCCAGATCTGCAGTTCCAGACATGTGTTTCCTTCTATAGAGCTAGTGTGCCTTAAATCCATGCAGAAAGTGATTGGCTTCCCCACAACGTGTGTCACTATTGCACATATAGATATACTTTGTTACATATGACACTATTGCATTTCACAAAGTTCATACTTGGATAAGGCTGTTGATGATTGCCCCCCCCATCAGAGCTTTCTTGTGCTTTTAGACCAGCAGAGGGGAAATTTCCTGGTGAGTACCAACTTGACTTATTCATATTCCATGACAAACATGTGTGGTGTCCCAAGCAACAGGGTCTTACCCTCACGTTCTGGTGGGCAACCAAGAGCAATGACGAGAGCCTATATTGTTTTTGGGGTTCTCTGGGACAACTCTAACAACTAGAGTGGAGACGAATGAATGATGGGGTAGAGTGGGAGGTTGTGGAAGGGATGAGTCTCTAAGAATGTTAGAAAAAGCCATATGAAAACCTACTTTTTCATTAGCTTCATACATATGTGAATATGTTTGTGTGTTCATAAATGTCATATAAAAAGTTTAATTGGCATTACTCTTTCACATCAGTCTCACCCCTGAAACTATCAGTTGACAAATATTTTAAGGATATTTTGACATCTATGTATGGGTAAGTGCAGGATGGGAATGGAGTCCAGTTGGAAATTATTTGACTATATCACTATAGGGAGAGGGACATATTCTGTGCTGGGGCTATGTTGTAGAAGGTACATTTCATGGAAGAAACCAATTCAAGGAATGCAGCGGACCCTGTGGCTCTGCGGAAATGACGTGGACAGTTGTGGATACCTCTCCATTTGGAAAGGAACTGGATTTATCAGCTAGAATAGTCGCTTCTTTTTTATGTTTCTTCTTATTATAATACACGTGGCATACACTTTGTCATTTTAAAGACTACAATATGTTAGTTGTATAACCCTCACCACTAATGCCAGATCATTTTTTAAACTATTTTCCTTTGAAACTTCTTACCCCCTAGCAGTCCCTCCTTTATTTTGCACCTGCAACTCCTTCCAGCTATGAGCCTACTTCCTGTTTGCATGGAATTTTCTTGTTCTGGACACTCACATTAATGGCAATAGTGAGTCTGTGCATTTTCTACATTGTATCATGTATCAATGCTTTATTGCCTTTGTGTGGATGAATAATGTTTCATTGTGTGGTTTTACCACATTTTATTTTCTATTCATCAGTTGATGGCATTTAAGTTGCTCCTATTTTTTTAGCTATTATGAATAACAGTGCTATGAACATTTGTAGACAAGATTTTGTATGAGTGCATGCTTCCAGTTCCCTTGGGTATATATGCAGGAGGGAAATTGCTGGGCCATCTGGTAAGTCCATGTTTAACCATTTGAGGACTGTTCTATAACTAACACTCCATTTTACCTTCCCACAAATAGTAAATAAAGGTTCCAGTCAGTACACACTCTTGCCACACTTTTAAGTTTTGATAGTCATCTTAGCAGGAATAAAAGGATACCCAGTTGTGCTTTTAAGTTGTCTTTTTTAGTGACAATGATGCTGCCCACCTGTTATTTATGCTGTTTTTATGTGGGGTTTGGCCACTTGTATCTCTTTTTCACATACATGCCTGTTGAAATGCATCACACACAATAGTGAGAGTTTTGCCTTAGGACTAAAGTCATTTCACAAGATACCATATTGATAGCTGTTTGGGGTATAATTCACACCATGTAAATCAGAAGCCTCTGAAGTCTCCAAGGTTTTAAGGAATCATGGTGATGGCGCTTTCATTTTGTTTGGACTGTAAGTGTGTGATCAAGAAATGTAAAATGCACGAGGGAGCTATTACTCTATTCATCTCTTCCTCTCATTATTGTTCAAGATCTCTGAGTGTAATTGATATTAACACTCTGGATTTGGTTTTTTAACCTTCTTTCATCTGCTATCAAAGATAAACCAAATAGAGTTCCTCACAAAACTTAATTAATTTAATTTTATTTGAACCTATTCCCACACAAAACTTGGTATTTCCAAATTAGCAATATATAAGTAAACTTCCTGCAATTTTTAAAAAGTAGCTGTGAAATAAAGGGGTTGGAGAGAGTTTTCTCAAGTCCCCTGTTCTTGTTTTAGCATGCTCAGATTCTGACATAGCCGGTTGGAGGTGAACCGAGATGTGAACCCAGGAATGTTAGCTTAAACCCCCTTCCCTAGTCAGCATGCCATTCTTCTTAGACTAAGTAACATTTGCAAAATGAGTCTTAAGGGATTCTTGGGAGGTTGAAAACTCTGGAAACATCAGAAATAGGTCATGGAAGGAAAGGCTCAGAGGCAAGAGCATGCACTTAAGAGAGTGGTCACAGTAATTATTTTGTGGGTGAACTGTACTTATAGATAAAAGTCATGATTACAAAATACAAAACAGATGGTACTCGGGCAATAGTGGGAAATTAGTCCTTGGAAGCCAGTGGGATTTGGACTGGGACATTTTGAGAACTCCAAAACGTTAACGGAAACTTCAACATTAGATTAAAAAGAAGTATGCGGAAAATATTACCCACTTGTAATCTGCTTTCATCTGGTTATTAGAAAAGGACTGGATAAAACCTGAAAATAGAATCAGGAGGAATTAGAAGCTAGGATAGTGCTGAGTTGAAGGTGAAATTGATTTCAGGACCAAGGAAGAGTATGTGAGCTTTAAAAGCTGGATATGCTCTCGGTTAACACAGCTCTGTCTGCTGAAATCACTTGAGAGAAGGGCTGAATGAATGTGAGTAACTTAAACTCGGAAATCTGTTGGCATGTTTTATGCTCAGCACTTTCTTAGGATCCTTGAGTAGTTCGAACCCTGATTTGGAGGCGCCAAGACTATTGCAATTTGTGGTTTAATGTTCAAATACAAATCATGAGAATTGCATGTTGTAAGAAGCCATCTTACACCCATCAGTCCAGGGCAGGAAAATCAACCCAGGATATGATGTCCTGGACATGGATTTGTAGGATAGATGGGATTCACTCCAGGGAAGCAAAGAGAGGAGGATGGTCCCTGAGGAGGCCTTGGGCGGGTGAAGGCCTCATGTTGTGGAAGGGCAAATGTGTTTGGAGAACAGAACATGGTTGAAATAGCTAATCTTGGGTGTCAACATGGAATCAACTAGCTGGAAAGCCACTGGACACACTTGTGAGGGATTTTCATGATTAGTTTAACTGAAGCTGGAAGGCATACCGACTATGCACGGCACCAATTCCTGGGCAGGGCATCTGGGTTGTATCACAACGGAGAAAGTGAGGTGTGCCGTAATGTGCACACACTAAAGCATCCCTCTCTGTCCTAGCTCCTTTTGAGTTCCTGCTATTTTGACTTCTCTGAAACCATTGACTATAACCTGCAACAGTGAACCGAACAGTCTTTCTCCCTTAAGTGGTTCTTGTCAGAGTATTGTATCATGGAAACTAAACAAAGAAAATGGCATTGTTATGCCAGAGAAGACCTCAGAACTTATTTGCCTCAAGTGGGGCAAGGTCATATTGGGTCTTGGATGTTAAATATGAAAGCCATCTCTCCCATTTTTCCTTCAAGGCAGGGTCCTGTTCCATAAATCAGGCTGGTCTCTCTCCGGTGGTCCCATTGCAGCCTCTGGAGTTGGAATTACAGACTCATACCATCTCATTCAGCTACTCTTGCCATTAAAGCCTGAAATAGCAGTCACAAGGAACTGTTTTCTGGATGTTCTCTAATACAAGCTGTAGAAAAAGTGAAGGTGTAACCTAGGCGTGTGGGCGGGGGTAGGGGTGGGGAGTGTGGTGGGAATCAAGCTTCCAATACTTTAAAAATGTGATTTCAAACCTGCCCTTTGTCTAATTCTTTGGTATATTTATGCTATCACAGTTTAGGTTGGTTTGGGAGAATTATAGGACAGAAAGTAACAAAAAAATTGAAGCCAAACTTAAAAGCATCCAATTCATCCACACTATCAGCTATAACATAACCATGGTTATGCCATAGAAAACATCATAGGCGCTGGGCGTGGTGGCACACGCCTTTAATCCCAGCGCTTGGGAGGCAGAGGCAGGCAGATCTCTGTGAGTTTGAGGCCAGCCTAGTCTACGCAGTGAGTTCCAGGACAGCCAGGGCTGTTACACAGAGAAACCCTGTCTCGAAAAACTTAAAAAAAAAAAAAAAAAGACAAGAAAACGTCATAGGCGTTATGTCATAGGGGTCAAAAGTAATACTAAGACCTCAAAGCTGGAAGGGTGGGAGTCCATTCCTACACATGTGCTTCACCTACAAAACACACTGTTTAAATTTCAGTTCTTGTTTACAGAGATCCTAATCTTGTAACCTTTCAAACACTCAAAGTAGTTCAGGATTTATTCTTTTTTTTTTTTTCTAGAATATGTGTTGGCAAACATTGTTATATGTCAGGGAATCTAGGACCATGTAACTCAAAACACTGTTCATAAATCATCTCTATCAATATGTTCCTGATCCCAGCTCACAAATATCACATTAGATTTTTCTGGGGTTAGGGCCAAGAATCTGAATTTTAATGAGGAATCTGGGTGAAGTTCTATGCTACAGTTCGAGATTTGCTGCTATGAGACAAAAATAGAATCCATCCAGAGTGTTTTCTTTTGTTTTGGAGTCTCAGGTAGATTATGCAGCAAATGCAGAAAAAAATTTAAATAACCACTAGCTCCTTATGTGGATCAAAGAACAAGGTGTCCTGAATTTTTAATGTTAATATGTAGTATTCATGCATCCAGTCACTGGAATCCTATTGGGAAAACATCCAGATGTGATTCATGTTTTCCTCACATACTTACAAACTGATGAGGACATATGCCTGCAGGGCATGTGTGTGTGTGTGTGTGTGTGTGTGTGTGTGTGTGTGTGTGTGTGT
>CAJQZJ010014103.1:8359819-8375409 GCA_907164525.1 Lophiomys imhausi | reverse complement strand
TGTGTGTGTGTGTGTGTGTGTGTGTGTGTGTGTGTGTGTGTGTGTGTTTAAAGCCTTGGCCATCAGCTGAATTCAAGCTGATGGTAAATTTCTAGAAGGTCTCATTGCCCAGCTGGCCAAGGTCACCCTTCTGGGTGGAGTGGATTTCTCTGTTGCCCTGTCTTGTGTGTACCAGGCTGCAGACTGCAGGCTGCACACATTGACTCCTCTTCCAAACCTCATTTTCTCCCCTTCCTGGGGTGCGAGCTCCCCAAAGTGTGATTAATCCATCTATTGATTGCCTCCTGCCATAGTGAGGGTGAGATATGGCTAGTGATCGGTGCCAGGCTGCCTATGTGACCGGACTGCTAAGCCACGAGGTGAGGACAAGTGCTAGCCTGAACCTTCCAACCCTGCACACAGAGAGGGGGCACAATAGCCTTGTTTTCCATAGTCTTCGCAAAATGATCCTGCTCATCAAAATGCAGCTGATTCTTTTTCAAATGAATTATAATACATACTCCCTGCTATCTCAATTGGCTTCACAAAGGTCTAATAAAAGTTTGTGGATAAAAGGAAAGAAGATGGGAAAAAAAAGAGTAACAAGACAGAAATCTCCTGGAAATAGAGCTAAACAAGAACGTGCTGCTTTGATTAAAGCTGTCTGGGAAGACGAGTGGATGGCCAAAAGCTTGCCAGCAAAAAGGATTAGAATAGTAAGAAGGCATTTACCTAATATTCAGAGGCAAGGTAAGGTGAAGATAAGCTGAGAGAGTATGCAAAGTCCTCAGTGAGAAACAGCACTTCTACTTGTAAATGAAGGGGGTAAAGGAGAAGTCTGTAGACTCAACTCACTGTTAGGCAAGTTCTGACCAGTAAATAGAAAAGTTAGCTAGCCAAGCATTGGTAAGGCATTCTTTTCTCTTTCTACTCCAGTCCAAGAAAAAGTCAAGTATGTGTACCTAGCATAGCAGGTGCCATGTTTTCTTTCATTTTGCCCATAGTGTTTGGAAGAATCTTACATCCAGTCACACCACTCCTCTTGTGTGAGGAACTCCTATCACAAGGGAGCAGAAAGGTACCTGGGATCACATGATCCTTTTAGCGCCTTCTGTTCCCTATAAAAATTTCAATGCATCCAGATAGGAAAAAAAAAACCCACGAAAAATTGATCAATAGTCTCATGCCCAGTGATTTTTTTCTATAGGGAGAATGAAACATTTTTAAAGGCTGTTAGATTCTCCACCTAGTAGTTCTCATGTACCTGACCCATGGGAAGGGGTGACAAGGAAGCAAGCAGACCAATCAGGAGAAGATGGTCCTAATCCAGGTGGTGGCAATGGGAATGGAATGAGATACAGGGAGGGCATGAAGTAAATAAGTCCCAGGAACAAGCCATGTGCCCTTAGGAAATCATCAAGAGAAGAAATGTCTTCGTCTAAATGGGTCACACAGAGAGCTTAACATCTCATATACTCAAAAGAGTGACAACAGAAATGTTAAATAGCACTTGCTCTTTTTAGCAGGGGATGAGAGTCCAGCAACTCTATGAGACAAGAAAGGTGAAGAGCAGCTCCCGAATACAGAGGAAAAGGTTGTGCAAAATCCAAGAGGAAAATGGAGCCGTGAGCCACACGGAAAGAACTTACACCACCAGGCTGATTGAAATGAAGCTACTTAAGTAACATTGAGCCATCAGCCAACAACGGCATATGTATGTGCGTGGTGATGAGCAACCTATTTTCCACAAAGTATATGTTTCACTATTTTATTTGGCATCAAAATCAAGTTGGGATCAAGAAGGATGTGGTTTGAAAATAGGCTAAGAATTAATAAATGAAGTGCCCCTGGAGAAACACCAGTGTTTCACACACAGAACACAATCTCTGATAGAAACATTATTTCATATGTCTTTATTAATACATATAAAAAGGTTTGCTTGTTAATGCAAATTGCAGATGCTTTTAAATTGGGTTGTATTGTCAACACTCAACTGATCACAATTTCCCCAAAGAGGTTAAACATGAGGGGCAGAAAATGATAAAACAAGGCTAAATTTGGCTACATGAAAAGTACATCTGGGGAAAAAATAATTCAAAAAGCAGATATTCATTGGGCCAAAAAAATCTGGACCACAGTGCTGCCAAAGGAGACCCAGGTGCGAAGCCGGATGGTAAATTAGGTGCAAGTTTAAAATATGAGAGGGCAGCCCAAAGCCATTCAATCCTGGCCTGCCTCATCTGATCAAGAAATCCCATCCAATCATAGGAAAGGATCAGGCTTGCCTCTGCCTTGCCCATTTGCAGGCTATTCACAAAGGAAATCCAATCTGTTTATTGCTTTGGTTTTCGTTAGTATGGTTAAAACAAAAAATAATTTACTAGAGTTTAAGCCTTGACTATTGACTCAAGTTCATGGCCAGTACTTTTTAGAGAAAGAAATAAGCTGAATGATTTGCATCTAGAAGTTTCATTCACTGATATCTTAACACATGTCTCTGCTACTCCCTCATTATTCTTTCATTATAATACTCCTCCAGGTAAGTGGCTAGCTAGTCATATGGCCAATTTCTGTTTTACATATTAAGCAGCTGGGGCATGTTTACCAAGGCCTTTCAAGAAAGTCAGTCATTGGTCTCTTTGTCTGGTGCTTTGTTTATTACAGGGATGTCTTCTTTCTAAATGATTTAGGGTTTTGAGAGACATTAAGGGGAATTGAAGGATTATCATTAATGCTACTACAGGATCAAGGGGGCACTCACAGATGAGTCATGAGTCAGGTGAAGTTTGTAGCTTAAGGCAACAATGTTTAAAAATTAATTGATATGTAAATATCCTTAAGTAGTGTTAATGGTAAAATTTAGGACTTTGTTGGTTACCCCTTTGTGTTTCCTTCCTAATACTCCTATGAAGTAGTAAAGACTATGTACATTTGAATGCTAACATTTCTTAAGGTTTATATCCAACCAATCTAAAAACCTCGACAAAATAGGGAGGCAGGAAATGGAAGCAAATACTATCACTGCGGAGAAATTATTTTATCACTCCTTTGATTTGCTTTCCTGACTTATCAGTCACATTCAGAGGATGTAAATGCTTCTAGAACATGATTTCAGCCAACTGTCATGGCTCAACGGTAAACAAACCTTCTGGCTGGCCGTGTGTGTGTGTGTGTGTGTGTGTGTGTGTGTGTGTGTGTGTGTGTGTTTGGGCAGAACTGAGGGCCATCACTGATGTGAATGTTCAGAAGCTCTTCCCAAAACTATGACTGTCTTTTGAACTTGACTAGAGTCTGTAGTTAATGGGGTCTTTGTTTGTGACAGACCCCTTTCAATCACATTGACTGAGTGACAACTCATTATTGCAAATCAAGTAAGGGATAGTTTGTGATTTGGGTATTAGCGAGCGATGGTAAATTTCATAGTGTATATAATTTGGAACATGTCTGTGTTTCAGCCCATATGTGGAAATCTGCCCGGGTGCTTGTTTTTATGCTTATCTGCAAATGACCAGATGGCCTTCCCCAAATGTAGAGAACCATTTAGTGCCATTTTAAACCATTAAGGCTATTAACTCTGACTTGAGATAATCCTGTGCCCAAAGGGAACTAGTTTTGCTGTCCCTCAAAGTCATCAAATGTAATTAAATGCCATATTGAGGAGTAGGCATTAATGGATTAAGGAACCAGCTTGTCAGCCAGTCATGAGTCAAACAAGCAGAAGCAGAATATTGGAAGAGATTTAAAAAAAAAAAAAAAGGTGCATTAGGTACAGTACTGGCTAAGCAGCTATAACAAAAGATACCAAGAATACCACCCCAAAATAGTTTTCCATCCAGTTAAACATTTTCCATCCACACCAAAGTAAACAAAAAACAACAACCCAAACCAGTATCAGGTAAGATGCCCAGTACAGGCAGCTCTGATCCTCAAGATTAACTAGGGGCTCCTATTTCCTTCTACCATGCTGCTCTGACACCCGTTGTGGTATCCTTACTCACCCAAACTCACTCGTAAAATTGTGCACAGCACTTCTATTTACGTTTCCCTGTCAAATGTATCCAACTGATTATTAATTGCAAGGGAAGCTGACAAACGGAGATTCCTAGTGTGCAGGTGACGGCTCAGCAGGCTGAGTTCTACCTCCAAAACAAGAAGGAAGGAATGGATAAGTCTCTCCCACTGTTTTCTGTTTCCACAGGATATAAGAGCCAGAGATGATAACTGGACAGCTACCGGTATAAGGTGGGCAAGGAGCTCTGAGGAAAGCCACAGAAAGAAGGCAGTGACCGATTCCATTTGAGTGGATCCAGGCCACTTACTCATTCCTGGAAATTGCAAGCTTCCTTATACATGTGGGATTATTGATTTTTCACGTCAGTCCTAACTCTAAGTTAGTATAAAATATGAAAGAAGTGATTAGGGGAAACGTCTGTAGGAGAAAAGGAACAGAAGAAGAGAGTGAGAGGAGACTGAGAGAACGGAACTGATGAAGAAGGATGGTGGGAGCTCCATCACAGGAGACACCTGCCTTCTGTGCCTCAGTTACACCTTGCTCATCCACGTCTTCTAGGTCTCAGTCACAGCTGAGTGACATATGGAGCCCATGTAACATGTGGCCTCAGTGTGAGAAAGGTGATCCAGTTTAGTGTGTAGCAGCCAAGGCCGTTAACCACTCTCTGCAGTTGGTAATTTGGCAGGCACATTTTCATATATGTCACAGAGAGATGTCTTTTCTCTCTTTTTCCCTCCCCTTTCCTGCTCTCCCTCCCTTTTTCTCCCCCATGTTCTTCCCTCCCCACCCCCTCCCTTCTTTCCTTCCTCATAAGGAAGTTAAGATGTATAGTCACTGTAACAAGGTGGTTTTTATTATTATTATTTTTATATTATTCACTCTATTTTTACTATACTTAATACCTCTATTTCCCTCTTAACCCTTGTTCCTTCCAACCCCACAACACTAGGTGGGAGAGAAGGAAGACTAAAGGGAAAAAGGATGGAGGAGTTCTCTTTGAGCTACCTCCTGTTGATTAGGGTCATCCAGTTCTTTGGGGGCAATACCAATCTCTGTAGTCACAATATCCAGAAAATCTAGCAAACCAACAGACCAGGGAAACAGCAGCAGGATGAACCAGTAGCAGTTTGAGGGAGTACTGAGAAACCACTTCTTTCTTCTTTGTAGCCCTCTCTTCTTCTCCTTTGTAGTGCCCTCTTTGTTCTTTGTAGCCCATCTTCTCCTCTGGGCTCTGGCCTTTTAATTTTTTTCTCTTTCTTCTTTCAAGCCTCATATTTTTCAGGGATCTGACTTCTTTTTGTTTGTTTGTTTGTTTTGTTGTTCTTATTGTTTATTTATTACTTCAAGTCACATCTCCATCACAGTCCCTCTTTCCACCTCTCCAGGTCCCACCTTCCCACCCTATCCCCTCTCTACCACCTATCCTTTTCCTCCAGAGTGGGTCGCTCCTACTTAACAGCCCCCCTCTGTTCAACAGTCATGTGAGTGTTAAGAGCTTCCTCTTGCACTGGGGGGTCTATATGGCAACTCTATTAGGGCAAAGTGTCCCACTAACAGGTAACAGGGTCTATGTTCTGTTCCTTTTGGTGTGTTGGTTGTAGGATAGTTATCCTATACTATATGGCTAAAATCCAATTATAAGTGAATAGATGCCATGTGCATCTTTCTGAGTCTGGATTAGCTCACTCAGGATAAGCTTTTCTAGTTCCATCCATTTGTCGGCAAATTGCATGATTTTGTTGTTTCTGATAGCTGAGTAGTATTCCATGGTGTAAATGTACCATAGTTTTTTTTGTTTTGTTTTGTTTTTTATCCATTCATTGCTTGAGGGACCTCTGGATTGTTTCCAGTTTCTAGCTATTACAAATAAAGCTGCTATGAACACAGATGAGAAGATGTCCTTGTGGTTTGGTGAGGAATCATTTTTTGGATGTATACCCAGAAGTTGTATGGCTGGGTATATGGCTGAGGTAGAGCTATTCTAAGTTTTCTAAGATATCGGCAGACTGATTTTCATAGTGGTTGTACAAATTTGCACTTCTACCAGCAATGAAGGAGTGTTCCCCTTTCTCCACAGCCTCACCAGCTCGTGTGGTTATTTGAGTTTTTGATCTTAGACACTATCACAGGTGTGAGATGGAATCTCAGGGTCGTCTTGAGTTGCATTTCTCTTATAATTAAGAATGTTGAGCATTTCTTCGAATTTCTCTTGGCCATTAGAAATTCCTCTTTTGTGAATTCTTGGTTTAGCTCTGTTCTCCATTTTTGGCTCTGACTTTTTTTTTATCCCTCTGTCATCAAAGTTAAACTTGCTCAGCTGGCTAAGCCATGCCCCTGCTAGCTCAGGAGAAATGGTTAATAGTTTACACCTGTGGTCTTAACTGAAGCAACCTCACACCTGGGATTAAAAAAGAACATTCTCATAACTGTTTTTTTTAATAAACAAAACTCTTACCACAGTCCGCATTCAATAGTTTGTAAATAGTTGAGATAACATTGAATGTACAACCTATCTTTAAAGCAATCAATACCTGGTAGTCTTCCAATCACATACAGCACATAATTTCCAAAGGTTCAGATGAAAATGACAAGCTGAACATAAGTGCACACAATACTTCCACTGAAGAGTCTTAGGAAACTCCTTCTTTAGGCTTCCCACTACTGCTCTAGTACCAGTGCAAGAGTCAGAGCCCCAACAGTGAAGGTAATGAGGTCTGAAGGAAGATCCAGTCTTTCATATAGGATTCCTGTGGCAACTTCCTGAAGTAGTTATGAGAGACAAAACTAAGCCTTAGATAGAACTTGTTCCCTTTCTAGGTTTCCTTTCACCAAGAACGTCTCCTAACAAGAGTTTCCTGTCTTTTAGACACTGAAGTCAGTGAGGGGTTCTGTCTGAAGTGATGATGGGTTCTTTTGCTTAGAGACAATTTGGGCATAACTCATGGATTCTGACCAGTGTGTGAACTAACCTTTAAGGGTCGGATGCAGAACCTGGAGTGCCGAATTGATGGGAAGAGTTGCAGACTGGATTCAACATCTCATTGATCCTGCCTGGCCATTCAGAGCTCAACCATCCGCTTATGTACTTGTGACCCATCATTGGCACAAGTCTATAGAAACCCCTTTTCTTAGGTAGGGTTTCTATTGCTGTGAAGAGAAACCATGACCATGGCAACTCTTATAAGGAAATATTTAATTGGAGCTGGCTTATAGTTCAGTGGTTTAGTTCATTATTGTTACGGCAGGAAGAATGACAACATGCAGGCAGACATGGTGCTGGAGAGGTAGCTGAGAGCTCTACATCCAGATCAGCAGGCAGCAGGAAGAGAGTGAGACACTAGGTCTGGCTTGAGCATCTGAAACCTTAAAGCCCACCCCCCAGTGACACACTTCCTCCAACAAAGTATACCTACTCCAACAAGGCCATGCCTCCTAATAGTGCTCCATACGGGTCTAGGGGGCTATTTTCATTTAAACCAACATACCCCTGGACTCACTATGAGAACTGAGAAATATGCACACTTCCCCACAAACATTCTGGACCCACACACCTAGGCATCTGTTTTCCTTCCTCCTATTCTATACTCTTCTTGGCCTCCTTCTTGACTTGAAGCCACATGGCTTTCCGAGACCTGATATTAAACTTTCCAATCCTGGTTGAAGCTCTCCTTGTTTAGCTAAATGCCAGTCCCTCAAATTTTCCCATCCACCCAGGAGAATGTTTTGAACATCTTAGCAGATCTGAACTGAACAATGACTAGGTAGTGTGTTTTGCAGCTCGGTCTCACTGAAGTTTACTTACACAAGGAGTATAGAGAAGAAGGGGTGTGTCACAGGCCTGAGCAAGTCATGGTAGGTTCCAATGAAGAAGAAATATAAGGTGGGCAGGTGAGAAGGAAGGTCACCCAGGGAGAGGGGATAGCCCAGAGGCTCACAAAGCTGTGTGCATTCGGGGAACAGGAATGCATGAAGTTCAAAGAGAGATTCGAGGAAAGGTTGGAAAAACAGAAAGAAGGACAGGCTCTTGGAGGGATACCATAAGGGACTTTATCCCAAAGGTGCTGTGCAGATACTGAAAGGCTTCATGCTGTGGAAGGTTGCATCTGGCCTGTGTTTTTAGGAAAAAAAAATTCTTTCTGTTTCAGTCTTTTGAGGTTTGGTCCTTTGTTGCTTAGGTCTTCTAGTCCGTCTTAGCATGGTTTGGGGAGGAATGGATCATCACACTGAAGTAAGTCTTACGGAACTCAGAGGTAGGAGCCAAATTGATCTTCAAAGAAGATTAACATCCCTGAAATATTTCAACTTTTTTTTGAGACAAGGTCTCTCTATGTATTCCTGAAGCTTGCTATATAGACAGGGTTGGGCTTGAACTCAGAAATCCTCCTGCCTGTGCCTCTCAAATGCTGAGATTAAAGGCCTGTGATACCATGCCAAACAATATCTGAACTTAGATGCTGCTTTTTCAGGGTCTGTGTCCTCATTAAGCCCAGGGAATATCAATCCACTGCTGAATGCCACATCTTAGTCCATTCATTCAGTTCATGAGCACCTCACCCAGCAATGCATGCCTCTATACCAAGAAGACTTCATCTTGTATATATCTTCATTGTTTTCAAAATAATTAATATATGGTAGCTTATAGAAATATTCTGATGTCTTTACTAATTACTACTATACATTTCCATTTGGCAGATGCAGACTTAAAAACAAGCTAACTTTCCAGGAGTGGTGGTGCATGTCTTTAATCCCAGCACTCAGGAGGCAGAGGCAGGTGGATCTCTGTGAGTTCAAGCTAGCCTGGTCTACAAAATGAGTCCAGGACAGCCAGGGCTATACAGAGAAACCCTGTCTCAAACCACGCCCCCAAATAAACTAACTCCAAATCAACCTTTCTATCACTTTTGAATCTGCCTCTGAAATGAAATTGCTAATATTTGTGCATATTCTGCTTTGTGGTGTTCTGGGCTTAAGGTTTTATATAAAAATACATTAGGATCTAGTTTTCTTTTCTTCCACTTAGATAGGCTCTCACAATGTAACCTTGGATGGCCAGGAACTCACAATATAGGGGAATATGCATAAGAAGTTTAAATGGAATTTTTTCATCTAAGATAATATGCTCCCTCCAAGAGCTAATGATAATCTAACAAAAATACCAACATCAGGCCTGAGAAGCTGTCTTTTGAATTGTTAGTGAGTGTTGTCCAAGAGATTCCTAAAAGATTGCAGAATATAGCTGCTGTTCTTGGTTGCCTACTAGAGGCAGATACAAGTCCTTATTGCTGACGACACCATATACCTCAGACACAGGGGTCCCTGAATTGGAACTGATTTAAAAGTCTCTTCCCTGAGGACTAGATTTCCTGGTACCAGAAGGAAGCAACCAACAGTACTCTCCAGCTTTGACTCCCATGAACCACAACAACAGCCAGCCTGACACACTACTTTAGGATCTAGTTTTCTTTTCTTTTTTTTTTTTTTTCCACTTAGATAGGCTCTCAAAATGTAACTTTGGATGGCCTGGAACTCACAATATAGGGGAATATGCATAAGTAGTTTAAATGGAATTTTCTCCATTTAAGAGTGCAGTATTGGCATGTTTACCTTGATGGTAACCAACAGCTCTCTAACCAAATTTAAGACTGGATCAACAAGAGGAACTCATGTCTGGTACTGGAAACTTAGCCAACTACCCAAGGGTAGTGAAGTTATAGATCTAGAAGGAGAAAATAAAATTGTCACTTTACTAAACAAGTATAAACCCTAACTATATTCTCAATATTTGTCCTTGTGCCTATAGATAAATATAGTATTCACCCCTCGTCAAGGAAATTTCTTTTTATAATAGATAAAGACTATTACAGAAAACCACGATCAGAATGCAGAGTTGTAGAGCCCCATCCCAACTGATACATCTACAAAACAACTTCTGAACCTTAGACTCAGGGAACATTGCAGAGGAAGGGGTGGAAAGCTTGTAAGAGAAAGAGGATCAGAGAGACTTCTGTGAGATTCTGTCTCCTAGTAATGTCAGAACCTACACACAAAAAGTCAGTAACATAACTGCCTAAACATGAGCTGAAACGGACAATAACAATAGACATGCTAAGGTAGACAGGGGAAAGACTGAGAGGCCTCACCTCTACTCGAAGAACTGCAGGCAACTGAGGAACACTGAGAGTAGGAAACAATCATCTTCCCCAGAGAAGAGCTCACCAAAGAGCTATCCAATGCCAAGTGGTCAGTCCTGAAAATATGCATATGACTAACATGATACATACTGAGCAAGCATATTTATGTATTTAGGAATACATGTATATACATACACACATATATGTATGTAAAAACAATTCATGAAAAAAAAGAGGCCATGAATTTGAAAAAGAGCAAAGAGGGATATATGAGAGGATTTGGAGTACAAAAGGAAGTGAGGAAATGATGTAATTACAATTTCAAAAAATAAAAGATAATTTTAAAATAGAATAAAAATAAAAATCATTTGACTGAGAAATAAAAAAAAATACTTTAGGAAACTCAAAATGTAATTCAGCCAAGAATATATTGGTAGATTAGGAAAATAAGGCACAAACTAAGGTACTACCCAGCCAGCCTCAGATTCTCACATGACAACTGAAATTAGTCTAGAGACTGAGTTCTGAGTTTCCAGACAGGCAGAATGAAAAAGGGAAAGATGTTTTGTGGTATCTATAAAGAGCAGACATGCTATATCTTTTTTTGTTTGTTTGTTTTTTGTTTTTATTTATTTATTACTTCAAGTTACATCTCCATCAATGTCCACCCCTCCCGGTCCCACCCTTCCACCCTCTTCCCTTTCTCCCAACTGCCTATCCTACTCCTCTGGAGTGGGGTGTCCTCTACATATCAGCCTCCCTCAGTTCAACAGTCATATGAGTGCTAAGAGCTTCCTCTTGCACTGGGGGTCTTGCACAGTGGAGGAGTGTTCCCCTTTCTCCACAGCCTCACCAGCATGTGCTGTCATTTGAGTTTTTGATCTTAGCCATTCTGACAGATGTGAGATGGAATCTCAGGATCATCTTGAGTTGCATGCTATATCTTAAAAGACGAAACCTCTTCCTTGGTACTTAGATTCGAATATATTTACTCCTCTAAGTCTATTACTCTGAGGCCATGCTATTTACTAATGCAGTATAGAAATTCTTCAGCATTCCTCCCAAGAGGGCAGAAGTGGGGCGCAGAACTATCTTCCTCAGTACATGTTCTTAGTAAAGAAAAAAAGTAAAAAATAACCTGTTTTGATCTTGCCCATTTGTACCATTTATTTTTAGAAATAGGTATCTTATTGTATGATCATTTCCAACGATAAATCTCTTTAGAGATTGTTTTGACAAAAGAAAGCTGAAGATGTGTCCCCACCCCTGCTCCTTGGCAAAACTCTATAAACTTCTCTCCACCCTTTCAGTGCTAGCTTTAACTGAGTCCCTCCTTAGGTGAGTTTGTAAGGTAGAACTCTTTCCTCTCCCATTACTCACCACACCCCAGAAGTTTAAGGTTACACATTTTATCAAGAAAATCTTCTGATGCAAATTATCTCATAAGATTTGGGCACAAGTTCTTATCCTCTAGCAGTTGGTTGCAGCCGTAACAATGAATACATTTCATTTCACTCTGTTACCTTCATCTATCTGGACAAAATCAATCCCCTGTCAGTAAAGGGATGAATGGACTTTAGCTGTTCTCCAGAGAGAACAGCAGTAAAAACAGGCCTACATGTCACCATTGTTGCTGCTGCCTCTCTGAACTCAGACTACCCATGCCTTATCTCCCTGACTCCCTCTCTTAGCTCAGAGGGCCCAGGTCTCCCTCATAGTTCCTTATCTTCCCGGCTTCCTCATTTTCTGAAAATGTTCTCAGTGGGAAGATCTTCAAGTCCTTCTGGATGGTTGTGACAATGGCACTTGATGATTTAATTATGCAGCCACCAAGCTGTCTAGATGGCAGCTGGCGAGAGCCAGGATACAATCTGTGACTGTGAAGCAGAGCCAAGTTAACTGGGGCTGACCCATGACCTTGGCCTCCTGGGTGGAGTGAACTCTCAGTTGCTTCCACTAACTGGTCACATTCATGACAAGGCTATTATGTGCCCTAATAACAGAGGGGATTTGTATTTATAGAGCACTGACTGGATGTGCCAGGTGTCTTTATAGACAGTATCTCCTACAAGCCAACTTACCATATACTCCATTCTTAACACAGAGGGAGATTGCAGATTAATCAATTGATAAAGAAGGACTGTGTTACACTTTACTCTA
Organism: Lophiomys imhausi; assembly: GCA_907164525.1. Taxonomy (NCBI): domain Eukaryota; kingdom Metazoa; phylum Chordata; class Mammalia; order Rodentia; family Muridae; genus Lophiomys; species Lophiomys imhausi. The sequence continues at coordinate 8,363,127 of CAJQZJ010014103.1, read as the reverse complement.
GCTGGCCCGAATCTCCTAATTCTTACCTCAAGTTTCTAATTTATGTTAGTGAACTTGGTAATGGTGACATCATTCTTTCTTGTTCATTTTTTTTTCCAGCTCTGGTACTTGAGCCTAGGGTCATTCTAGGAATGAGCTCCATCATTGAACTGTACTCCTAATGCCTTTTATAATGTCTGGGAATACAACAATGTGCGTGCGTGCGTGTGTGTGTGTGTGCGTGTGTGTGTGTGTGTGTGTGTGTGTGTGTAGATACCCACACTCTTGAGTGCTTTTACATGTAGAGGCCAAAGGAAAATATCAAGTATCAAGTGTTTTCCCTTAGGAGCTGTTTCCTTCATCTTTCTAGACAGGGTCTCTCCTTTGCCCGAAGAGCACCATGTAAGTGTGGCTCACTGGCCAGCAAGTGCCAGGGATACACCCTAGGGCTGGCATTAGAAGTGCACACCACCACACCTGGCTTTGTATGTAGATTCTAGGGGTCAAACTCAGGTCCTTATGTTTTCAAGACTAGCATCTTGTAGAGTGAGTCATTTCCACAGTCCCTGAAAAATCCCATTTTGGTGTTGAATAACTGCTAGCCCAGGAAGGAGAAAGTCTGAGTTTGTTTTCTGTTGCTGGAATAAAGACCATAACCAAAAGCAACTTAAGATGAAAAAAGTTTATTTCACCTTATAACTTTAGATCACCATCATCAAGAGAACTGATGTTGGCTCATCTGTCTCTGTTTCCTTTGTCCTGTTAAGATCCTGATCCTTGAGTTTAATGACACCCACAACCATATAATTCCAAACAGGGTCCCATTGTCCTAGGTGGACATAATCTTGGGGGAACTTGATTGTATATATTCTGTGCATAAACATACCTTACTTTGATTTGTCATATTGTATTGAACTTTGAAGACATCCGTTTTCCCTTTGATTCTCATTCCATTCTTGACTATGTAACATGTCTTAGTTTCCTCATAAGGGGATAATTCTCAACAATATCTTTGGTTGGTGGAACTGCTTCATAAGATTGTTTTAAAGATATAACATGAGTAGATTAGCATATTCTCTGACTCACTGAAAGTTCTTGATAAAAAGTGGTTATGATATATTTAAAAAGAATTCTGGAAGAATCAATCAACATATAAATAGAAGCCATTCACTAGAGGGGCAAATATCATAGATTGCTTTTAAATTCTTTTAAAGCTATCCCTACATTTTGTAAAAAATCTATGACCATACATATATTACCTTTTTAAATTTGGAAAAGAAACAATAAAGCCATTCTTGTCTAGGAAGAAAAACAATACTGTGTAGAGTCTGCACACCATTTTAGTTATTCATATACATGAAAACCCACACATTAGAGATTAAATTAGCTAAGCAATTAATTAAAAAAACTCTATTAAACTTTGGAAGTTCTTTTTCAACTCTCTTACTTTGAGTTTTTCCATGTCAAAAGAATCATGTTTGTATAACTGATATTTACAGTGCCAAAGTCTTAATATGCTGAGGAATTTTTAAGAATGACAGTGCTGGTTGAAAGTCTATGGTGGAGAAGGTGATGCATAGAACTGTCTCAAAAGACAGGCTCTGACTGTGGGAAGATTGCTGAGAGAGTCCATGAAAAACAAGGAACCTCTGTCAGAAGCTAGTCTTGGAGAAGGAAAGAGGGAGGGAGAGCAATATGAAAGCCAAGAGGTCAGGTCAGATGTGAACTTGTCCAGTCTATTACTTGTCATCTTGGAATGCATATTTTTAGGGTTAGCCATCCTTCAGAGAAAGGAAACACCTTGTCTGAAAAAATTTGTTTAACCATTTTCATGTGAAGAGTGGTATATAGTGACTGAAGAAAAGACTGAAAAGACAAGCAAGCAACTGAAAAGCAAAAGAATCTCACTGTTCAGAGTTAACTGTCTACTGTTATACATGTATATATACACACAAAGAGATTTGCATGTGAGTGTACTTAAACCTATACAAACATGCATGTCTTGCCAGAATACATAGCACCTGTGTGCAAAATTGAATAATGTGTCTAACCTTGAGGACCAAATTGAAAAAGAGATGACCTTTCTGGGCAGATGTAGCCCCTGTAGCTGCATGCTTTGGCAAGTAGAGACTCCTTTTTATGCAAACAAGGAAAAGAGCACCAGTTCACTTGACCTGGAACATTCGCTTGCCAGGACCCTGACACCCCTATCAGAGCACAACTGGAACAACTGCGCTCCATGGTCCAGAAATGAAGATATACTTCCTTTGTGATTTTAATGTTTTATTGTTGAATATTTGGTACATACAAAACAATGCGTATGTTAAATAGACAAAAAATTCAATAAACTCATTTAACAAATTTTGGAGCAGAAATGTTCAAAACACAATTGATCTCTGCCACCTCAGAACTATCTTTCTTTCAGAAGGGGAACTACTATTTTAAGCTCTGTTCTGACATAGATATTAAGCCTTTTCTGACTTGTTTTAAAACTCATATTACTTTGTTGCCTAGTTTTTAACTAAGCAAACATCTTTTATGCCATAAAATTTTATCCTATAATGTTGTACAAACTACAAAGTATTCCATTCTTTATTTGAACTATAATTTAACGAAGTCTGCTATTATGTTAAATTAGTTAAATACTAATTATGCTAAATTAACATAATCTAACAAATTAAAGGGGGCAGACTCTTATTTCCAACATTGCAACAAAATCTTCATGATTGTCTTTAAGTTCCTTCTAAACTAAATCATAGACAACATCTTGATTATTTTCTTAAGAGAAATCCCCAGGCATAGAATTAGTGTGTCACTGGAGGGATGGTTATAAGGCTGACGTCTATGAACAGTGGTGATACACTGATAAGGTGACGAAGCTTCCTAATGGACAAGCTATCACTGGACCAAAGAAGTTCATTCGGGGTCAACAGAAAATGAAAATTCTTTCCTGATCAGCTGCTGTAAGAGAAGCGGGGTGTGCAGTATATCTCATGGGGTGCACTCTCTGTTCTAACTCAAGATGTTCCTGATAGTGTAAAATCGATGAGCATGAAGCACCACAGCCAGTCCATGAAAACTTCACACTTGGATGTATGTGAACCACAGCCAGGGTGTCTTTCTCTGCTGTAGTTTAAATGAAGACCATCCCAAGAAATTAGATGCTGTGGACCACTCTCTCTGAGTAGAGAGGTCAAAGTCACCAGCTTCAGCCCCATGACCAAAAAGAAAGGACTCCCCTTTTAAGAGCAGAAGAGCAGAGTGGGAAGAAGGGGGAAGGGTCATGGCTGCTGGGTAGAGGACAGTTAACTGAGCCATGGCTGCTGGGT